>JZSA01001086.1:0-51796 GCA_000956155.1 Cotesia vestalis
AAACAGAGAGCTGGTGATTGACTTAATGACCGTCTTGTCAGGACAATCTGGTACAATTGAGAATCGAGTGTTGCACCGGTAGATTGAGGATGTTACACCTTGACTAACACGCTGATTAATTCAGTTGCGAAGTAAAGCCTCAGCTTGACTTTCTCCCGTCTCTATCTCTGATACTGAGGTACATCTCACCCTATAAGCTCTCAGTCCGTGATTGTTCCCGCAATTGTTCCCTCTGTGAAGCCGAGGTTTGAACTCTCCCAAGCAGCGGCATCCCTTGTATTGATGCTTTGAGTAGATCTGAGAAACTCTGTCGGTTTTCTCGAGCAGCGAACAACTTATCTGGTTCTCGAAAGCGAGAGAGCCAGAGACTATCAATATTTGCCAATGAAATCTACCGCACTTTGTACTTGCCAAGTAATCTCTATTACAAGTCAAAAACAACTAAACCATCGATTTAATTAATTACACGCTATCATTGCATTGCCTTTTATGCTTTTACTTAAGATTATTGTCTTACTCGGAAATAATGTTACACTTTACTTTAAAAAATTAAATTTTTTGACTTTATTTAATGAATTAAATTTCTAAAATATATATTTTCTCTGTTTTTCTGTCTCCTACCTCCTACCACATTAAGAGACTTCGCTCCCTGATGTCAAGTCAAACGCGGTGCGACGGAAATTTGAATCAGGTTAGATCTTTTTTTAAGAAAAAATTTTATTGTTTTTTTTTGTCACTGATATTCATTAAAAAGAAGTAAAATAAAAAATCGATAATTTTGAAAGTATGAAAATTCTTTTTTTCAAAAAACTAAAAAAAAAAATTTGGTTTCACGGCCACCTGAATTTTTTGAGATAAAAAATTGAAAAATCAACATTTTTAAACAAAATATGCATAAAAATTTGTGGAAATAAATTTTATAATCGGTTTTAAAACTTTTAGTGCGAAAAAAAATTTTTTTTCAGCTGAAATTTTTTTATAAAATATTTCCAAATAAGTCTACTATTTTTTTTATGCATGCAATGTGCAAAAAAAAACAAACAAATAAAAAAAAAACTCTTAAAAGATTTCAATCTTTTTTTAACAAAAAAAATTTTTTTTTAATTATTTTATTTTTAAACTTAAAAAAAAAAATATCTAATTGTTTGAAAAAAAATTTTAAGTATAATTTTTATAGACCGTGAAACTAAGCAATTGAACCAACAAATTTTTTTTTATTGAATCATTGTTGATAATATTTTTTTTGTTCACCGTAAAAACGAAAAAAAAAAAAATAGAATATCAAAATATTAAGTTAATGTGAGACAGTTTATTTCCACTTATTCAAAAAATCGTAGAATATGTGAAGCATGAATAACGAGGACGGGAAGTCGCTGAATGAGCGATACGATTCAACGACGTGAATCAGAGCAGAGAACGTCTGATAAATCGTCCTCGGTGGTCATCCGAAAGATCGATAACTTCCGGGTACAGATTTATTTAAAATCAACTTTAAACCTTAAATTTTAAATAAAATAAAAAAACTCAATTTTATTGTATTTTTTCCGATAAATCGCGACTTGAGAAATCGCGAGTCACCTCGCATCCATTTGAAGCCATGTGACGACTTTACGGATGAGATGCTTAGCTTCTAAAAGTTCTTTCACTATACCTCCGACCGTCGTCTTTATATTGAGAATGAATGTCTGACCATTGATCCACTTGTTCTACTCAAGTCGCCTGAAATAGTTTTGTTTATATTTTTTTTCTGTTTAAATATTAAAATATTTAAATTCATGAATTTATTCTTATGTTTCAGCGGCCCAGGCGACTATACTTGGGGCCGAAGATGTCTACGTAAAAAAAGGCAGCACAATTAGTCTCACGTGCAAAGTTAACGTCCAAAGTACCCCGCCAAGCAGTGTTACGTGGCATCATGGTAGCGCTGTCGTTGATTTTGACAGTCCAAGGTATTATTTCTTTCTTATATAAAAATAATTCGACAATTAGAAAGTTAAGAAATAATAGTTGCAAATTTATTTTTTACAAAAATCACGGAGATTGTCAGTTCTCCTGATTTTAATATTATCACATTTAAATATTTACATTGTATTTAAAAAAATGTGCTTCATTTACTTTGAAAGTTTAGTTGCAGAAATTTGTTGACAAAAAAACGAAGTTAAACTTTGAAAGTAAAGTAAAGAAGAGTTCTTGAAAAAATTTTACTTTTAACTATTTTATTTTTTGCATGCTCGAAAAATAAAAACTATTTGATTAAAGAAATGAATTTTGCTCTGAATTTCTATTTTACTTTGATTTATTCGGTACTAATTAATTCGGGAAATTTACTCGCGAATAACGAAAATAAAAAAATAAGAAAGAAAATTTTCTAATCAAGAATTTTAACAATTTGTTATTTTTTAACAAAATTTCATTTTAGTTTTTTAGTTTTCCAAAGAAATAATTTTTTTTTTAAATCGGGAATATTTTTTTTTGAATCAAATAATTTTTATTTAGTTCGTCAATATTTCTATTTTTATTTTTAACAATTAGAACATTAATGTAAAGTAAAATTTATTATTTAGAAATAAAATTTAGGTAATTTTTTTTTTTTTTTGAGTACTCAATTTTAATAAAAATAAAAAAATTATTTGTGTGATTGTGAATCTGTGAGAATGCATAAACTTTAAAATTTCTCAATAAATAAAATAATTTTCTATACCGTTAATAATTTCTATTTTGGTCTGAAATAAAAATAAAAGTAAGAATGAGTAAAAAAACGAAGGTAGACACGAAGGTATGTTTGATAACCAGCGTTCACCATAGGGGCGGTGTCTCCCTGGAAACGGAGAAGACGGAAAGCGGCACGACGAGCAAACTGCTGGTGACGCAGGCGAGATCAAGCGACAGCGGAAATTACACCTGCATCCCCAGCAACGCAAACCCTGCGAGCGTAATGGTCCACGTTCTAAACGGTAAGTGGTTCTTTATGCTACCCGTAACCCACCTGTCACTCTCAGCGCCGGACATTAGTTCCTACAGTATGGACAGTCCGTCAGCAAAATGCTCATACAATAAAAAGATATAGATTCGAAATCACTTCAAGCCTGTACGCAGTCTGTAAAAATACATCTTCTTGTTACACGCTTTTTATTAGCTTCACTTGTATGTCAGTCAGTATGTCAGTATGTAACTCTCCGTGGGTATTTTGCGCGCCTGCAGCCTCTATAGTCGATAAGGCAGGAATTTTAATTTCCAACCATTATCTTTAGTCGATTTACCTAATATTAACAAATTTTCGGATACCAAAAAGAATTTTTAATTCAACAAAAAAAAAAAAAATTTTTTAAAAAAAAAAAAAAAAAAAAATTATTAGATATAATTTATTTATTTTTATATAAAAATCTTGATATAACCAAATAAAAATATTTTTTTTTCATGAATAAGTATTTGAAATTCATCTTCTTAAGAAAACTTCCCTGTTTTCCCGGAATCCCGCCGATTTTTCAACGAAAAAACCTAGAAAAGCTTTTTAAAATAATGACCCGTAACTTTTAAAAATATTCAGATCATTGGTCGCATTGAAAAATGTAGTATTAAATTTCTACCGGTGAGTAAACACGATTGACTGAGCATTTGTCATCTGTTAGCTCGGGAAAATACATTTGAGCCGAACAATTGAAATAAATTTTGCTGGCGTGCTATTTTGAAATAATAATAGTAAATACCACTGAATAACGCTTTATGTAATCCAACAATAGTTTCAGATTTCAACAAATGAAATTTCGAGTCACCTGCACACACAGATGCATTGACAAATAGAGACTAGAACAGAGGGAAGTGTGAAAATAGTAATCCAGAATGAATCAATGAACGAATGAATGAAAATTAACGTAATATATACACAGTACACGGCTGCATAATAAATTAATGTTGATTGTATTGTGTAAGTCCAAGAGCTCACCGTGTACAGGATAGTAAAGTATCGTACTGTGTTTGCTAGAAAGAGACGGGGGAGTGTCACCACATTGCCCGGTCATCGACGTTATTTGAAACATGGCTGATTACACTGGAGAATTCACCACAAATTTCAATTATTTAGTGATAAACCTATCCTACATATCTCACCCTATCCCTTCCCCTGCCCTTTATACCCCCACTGACAGTACGTGCGATTCACCGAGGAAGTCGTGGTCAACCGGGCATCCGGTCACGGCGTTCACGATCTGCCTCCATTGGCACTATCGCCCTCTATTTAGCCTCCCATATTACAGCTTATTTTATTTTCGGATATTTTATTTATAGTTCGAGTTATCCATGTACCAGCTATACGCAAATTAATTGCCTCGGGACGATCCTCTTTTATGTTTCTATTGGCTAGTAAATATTCATTTTTTTAATTACTCGCGGTACTCGCGCACTGATAATAATTACTGTGGTATTTTGCAATAAAAAATGGATTTTTTTGTTCATTTAGCGTTGGCTTGGCTTTAAATTTTGATTTTTATCATCAAATGGAAATTTTTAAAATTTTCTCTATTCACATTATTGCACGATAAAAGTAAACTGTAATAATATAATAGTCGATTTATAATAAGTAATGATCAACTGCTTAAAATTACCAATTCAGACAGTAAAATCGTGATTTTAATTATCACTATGTAATATTTATCATTTAAATGCTATAATTTATTCTTTACATGGAAGAAAATACTATTTCAAACGACAATATTCGCTATGTGAATGTCGAAAATGTTTAAGTATAATAATTAAGAATTTTGACTTTGATATTTATCATTTCGTACCTTAAAAATGATCGCATAATATGTAAAAAGTATAAAATACAGTTACTAAATTTTTTGAAGCGTATTAATCATTTTTTTTTTTTTTTTAATAAGTTTAATAAACTTCGGGTTAAAGAAAGAGAAAAAAAAATTAATGAGCAATATTATTACCCGGAAAAATTGAAATTATAAAGTCATAAAGTTATTAGCATACAATCCTCAGAGGAAAACTGAGAAAGTGAATAAATTAAATAATTTTTTATTTAAAAGCGAATTTTACATATATTAAATTAAAACTTCAGCATATATGTTAATGCAACGGATGAAAGAATCTTGAACTTAAGGAAAAATGAATTTTTTTACTATTAAAAGATGTAAATTTAAAAATTTTGTAATAAAAAAAAAATATAGATTAACTTTGATATTAATCGTCATTTAAGGACATTTTATTCAAATAATTATTACATTAGAAATTTTTTTTTAATTTTATAGCAATGGAATTAATAATAAAAAGAACAAAATAATAAAATGATTGTTCCGGGTTTTAATCATTCAACAAAAAATAAACATGACTGAGCTTCGAGTCTGAGAAGAACGAACCATTAAAGAGAATCGACAAAAACGTTGTAATTTTTTATAAATTGAAAATTACATTAGCAAACTCGCACGATCGGTAAACTAACGAGATACTAAATTATCCATGACGTTTTCCTTTTAGCAATAGATCAAAAGCTTTCTCCTGATGCTTCGAGTCCTACACCCACTAACGCCACCACCAACGCCGATGCTTTTACATCATACATATATATACTTTCTATTCCATTTCCCATACACACATATATTCCATAAAAGCTAGTAGAGTCTAGTTAACGAGCTCCAGGTGTGCGTCAATCTCGAGATTGTCAAAGTTCTTAACGAGGTGTCACGTTACTTGATCAACTGCCACATCATTTTACAATTTCTGGCTCCGATATTTTATTTTTTCTGGTTATTTATTAAAGCGATACTTAAAAACAAAAATACTATTAAATGATTTTTAATTCTAATTCTAATTACAAAATTATAAAATTAATTATTTTATCAGTGGCAAATTTTACGATCTTAAATGATTAAGTTAAAAAATTTCATATTGCAAATGATGTAATTTAATTCCCTCCGTTAAAAAAAATTATAATACAAATTTTTTTGCACGCCTGGAAGAATGGAGTTGATTTAGAAAATATAAAACACATATTAAATGATAAAGAATATAATAGTTCACATATGTGGCGATGTGAAAAAATTTTCTTTTTATTTTAATAAATTTTTGTTAAGATAATTATAAAGAAAAAAAAAATAATTAAAACTACACTTGCTTTGAAGATAAAAAATTTTTTTGGCATTTTTAATGAAGAAAATTATTTTAAAATGTAAAATGTAAAATTCTGAAAAGAAAATGAAATTTTTGCTCATTTTAAAAAATAGTCTTTTTCGATGTCAAATTTAATTGTGCTCTTTCAAAATATTTTTTTCAGATCAAAAATATTTTGTTAAATCAAATGACCCCTAAAATAAATTTTAGACTAGTGTACAAAATTTTTAAATTATTCTTTCATAAATTTGGAGCTATAAAATGAATTGAAAATTTTATTTTTTAATTTTTTTTTTTAAATTATAATTATATTAACTGTTAAAATAAAATATTTCAAAGGGTGAATTTAAATAAGTGCGCTTTTGGTTTTTTTGTAAATTTCTGAGTGATAAAAAGTAATAAAAGTACTTTAAAAAAAAAAAGCAAATTCTATTAAAAGCGCAATAAATTCTTCCAGCCTTTAAACAACACCAATGAGCTGTAAAAACTATCGCGATAATTTTGTCGGGTTATAAGCCGTTAAATATTTAATCCTTACACGAGATAAATTTAAACCCCGATAAAAAAAAATACATATAAATTATTTTTTTAAACTTGGAAAAATTTTATTTTCTGAAAAAAATTTTTTTAACTTAAAAATAATTTTCAAGTAAATTAAAAAATGTATAATTTTGTTGCAGGTGAACACCCAGCAGCAATGCAACACGGCGGAAGTTGTCGATTAACCCCAACTATATTAATGGCCTTGCTCACACTTTTTACTGCAAACTTGCTCAGATGAGCTAATATCCTGGACATCTATAGGCCTAATTATAAATAAATACATTAATTAGGTAATTAATTGAATAATAATAATTAAAATAAAAATAATAACAATATTATTAATAAGAAAAAACCCGCGATAATCTATTAAAGCAAACTATAAATATTTAAATAAAAGCAAACACGAGTGAATTTATACAACATTAACAATATTACAGCCTTCGGGTGTTTAGTTTATTCATCGTTGTGAGTGCAATATGTGCACGTGTACATTATATATCGAGAACACTCAAGACCGGTGTTTGTTCATCCCGTTTATTCGGTTTATTATTTACCGTCAAGACAAGATAACATTAAACTGAATTAAACAAAACTCAAAGCGTAATTGTAATTAAATGTCGTTTTAATAAATAAATTATTCTATTGTTGTTCGAGTGGATCTGATATTCGATGTTGAATGCTGGACGATTTAATACCTAAGTCTTATTGTAAATTTGGTAAGTTATCAGTAGACCTAATTCATTATTGTTTGTCAAAGTTATTAAATCAATGATGTGGAAAATACATATTACGTGTATGTATTCAAACTTTTAAATATAGAAATATTTAGAGTACGGTAATAATAAAAAGTGTGTTATTTTTATATTTTATTTATCGTAGATATTTTATTATTGATTAATTGCAAAAGTTTAAAATTATCATTTTTATTATTAATCGCTTTGATGTAATAAATTTTATTAATCCAGTGCATGTGAAATTTTTTTAGATAGCAAAATTTTTTATGTGTAAATTATGTAATATTGTCGGTTAATTATGTCGAAAAGTGTCAAATGGGTATTCTTATAAATTTTTTTAAGTAAAATTTCTTTTTCTATTAATAATTTCTAAATTTAATAATTTTAATTCTTTTTGTTTTTTTTTGAAAAAAAATTTTTGGAAAAATCACACCAAGTTTTTATTTAACTATTTTTTTTTAATCAATTTTTGCATTAAAAAGAAATCCTAAAATTTTCAGCCAATTTATAAATCATTTGTCATATTACAATTTCAAATATCAAATTACGGGTGAAATATTGAAGATGCGGAAAAATTAAAATACTTGTTTGTAGAAAATTAAATTTTCTATAAAAAGAGGTCATCAATATTACCTTATCGCCTATTTTTTCAGCGAAATAATCATTAAAACTGAAACAAAGAAAATATGTTACCAATTTACTCAAATTCTCGTGTAAAAATCATCTGATATCATGATAAGGTTCATTAAGGATATAAAAGCCATATCAATATGCATTTGAAACCTGTAATAAGTAAAATTCTTATCGGAACAAATTTTTTTTTAAATAGATTAGTAAAATTTTTATTTTTTCTGTTAATCAGAGGAAATGTATAATAATTGAAAAAAAAACAGTATTTTTATCATGCACTATACTGTTGAACTACTTTACTTTCTTCCTTGATTTTTTTATCTTAAAAAAATATTTATAAAAACACTATTTTCGTTTAAAAAAAATTTTTGACTGAAAAAATTTTTTCGTCTTAAAATAATTATTTTTTATTTAAAAAAAAATTTCAATCTTCCTAAAAATTTCTTTAATTTAATTGATTTGCATTATTCCCTGTGTATAGTTATGACCTAATAATTTTATATCACGATTGAAAAAGGCTAACAATATCCCTATGATATCATTATGATTTTATGTAGATATGACCATCACTTTATTATGAATTTATGTTAATATCATAATGATTTTTACACTGATCAAATTACTAAAAATTTCCTTTCTCCTACAAAAAAAATAAAAATTTTATAATCTAATAAAAAAAGAAAAATTGGTTCCCATAAAAATTTTACTTATTACGGGCATTAAATGTATACTAATATAGATTTTATATGAATCTCATATTTTTGTCAAAACATGAGATTAATTATAATATTCATAATGAACCTCATCATGATATCAGATGATTTTTACACGGGTTATTACCTTATAATCATCCTATGTGATTTTAATTATTGATAAATTACTATGTGCTTAACATTTAATTTTATGTATCGACTAATGAGACCGATAATCGGCTAATGGATAATTTTCACGATAAATTATTTCCATTAATTAATTAAGAATACCTTTTAGACAGCGCAAGTTAAAATTTTGAAATTTCTTATGTAAAAAAATAAATAAATTTGATTATAATAACAATAATAATAATAATAATAATAATAATAATAATAATAATAATAATAATAATAATAACTATTAAAATCATTATAAATGAGAGTATATAAATAAAGTAGCTGTAAGATAATAAATACTGTGAAAAAGTTTATATCTATTCAAAAACACATTATTTTTATTTACCGATTTTGCTTCCGATAAAAACGAACAATCAAATAAATTATAAATAAATTTATAAAAGTACCATGGCATTAACTACTATTAAAAATCAAAATTCACAAAATTAAGTGTATTATTGTGTATAGATACCCAAAATATATACATAATATATATGATATAAAGTATATTATTAAATAAAAAATCTAAAAATTTACGAGAAAAATTAATACCGCAGTTTAAAAAACTGTGAACTGAGTAAACTCAGAATATAAATCAATAATTTTTTTCTATTGTTTTTGAGTGACTTAATTTGATAAATTCATTAATTAAAATATATTAACCGTAGGCTTATGAGAGGGAAAAATCTAAATTAGCTGGTAACAAGAAAACGCGATCAATATCTTTTAAAAAACGAAATCGGTGAGTTGGATGAACAATGGTAGTAAAAACAACAACAATAAAAATCGAATACTCACTCATGAATAAGTATATATATTAATTTTAGAGTGTATAGATTTTTTATATTAATATAACATGCACCTAAACGAGCTGACATTCAAAGACTGTTGACTCTTACACATTTTAAACGCTTTGTCGATAAATTTAATTACTGTTAAATTTTGTTAATTTAGTAGATTTCAGAGTTTAAGTGGGAGCGATTCTTCGTTAATTAAGTAATTAGTTAATTCTTTTAAATCTACACAAAATAAAGTGTTCAATATTTAACAAAAAAATTTTTATGAAAAAAAAAATTGTCACTGCAGCCGTAAACAGGAAAAAAAAAAATAACTTGAATTGAAAAAATAATTTTGAAGAACTTTTTTATTTTTTAAATTGATTTTTTTTCATTCAGTAAACTTTATATTTATTTAAACAGACGGGAAAAATTTTTAAAAATTAATTGGCTAATGCTAAAAGTGTTTTAATTGATATATCGATTGTGTAGCACTGATTCGACCGACTTAGAAATGAATCTTCATAAATGGAATTAAATATGCATAAGATACTTACGATTTTAACGGACTGGCGCCCAACGTATTACTAACCTAGCCTGAGGAGTATGTTGAGTAAATTATTAATTATTTAAGATGTCTCACGAGAAGTGTTACATCATTTATATATCAAAGATCTTGAGTTCAAAATTACGAAAATTATGCGCTAAATTACTGTTACAACACATTACAGATTCCTAGTGTAAAATAGCAATTACTATAAGCCATAATGAAACGCGGAAAATTTAACAAAGTGAGACAGAATTTTTCCTGATTTTTTTAAATTGAAAATTTTAATTAAGCAACCTTGCAATCATAAAAAAACTAGTTTATCATATGAATATCTCCTTATATTCTCTTAAATTAATAATATATATTATAAAGAATCGCTCCCCCTAAAATTCATCGGAGAAGTAAAAAAAAGAAAAAAATAGATAAAAATTACTTTAATGCAAAAAAAAAAATTTTTATCAATCCAGAAATAATGTATACGAAGACGACAATTAACACCAAATATTTTAAAATGGATATATCGAGTTATTAATTAAAAATTATAACTAACAAAAGTAAACAAACAATCAATAAGCTAGAGTAAGAAAAATGATATTTATTGTTGAAAATAATAAAAAAATTTGTCGGCTATTTTACATAGCAACATTAATTGCATACTACAATAAAAGCATTTTTCTTTACTTATTGTCGTTTTCAATGAAAAAAAAAATTAAATTAAAATAACGAGATGTTGTTGGTCGTTGGTGTGACGGTGAATCGATCGATCACTCATTGAGAGCGTATAAATAAAAGACATAAAAATAGGAATTAATGGGGACATTACGCTGTTGAGAGGGAATAATAATAATAATGATAATGGTAAAAAAATAAATAATAATAATTTTTATCGTTGGAATAAATGTACAACGAGACAAAATGAAAAATCTTCAATAAATTCGTGAATAATTTAAGCGACGCGGTGAGATTATTTATCGCGAAGAAAAACATTTTATAGTTGAAAAATAATGAACTATTAAATAAAAGATGTAAGTGGAAAAATACTAGCGCAAGTTGTAAATAATAATAAATAAAAATAAAAAAAGTTCATACTGATTATAATTATAATTATTGATTGTGAATCATGTTGTAAGAAAGAACGACTGATAATTAAAATAATAAATTGTGTGTGATTGAAAATAGAGATGAAGAATGTTAATTGTACTGTAAAAAAATATCTCTTGACGTGGCTATTGTTTAAATGAATGTAATGTAATAATAATTATGAAAAAAAAAAAAAAAAAAAAATTTGCATGTAACCTATTCTTAGAAGCACGTGTACTAATAATTGAACCCGAATTAGAAGTAATCACTACAACAATGAAATTTGGTACCAGAAATACCTCGTGGGATAATCTTGAGAATAAAAAAAAAAAAAAAAAAAAAAAATGAAATAATGAATATTAATAGGGTGTGGAGTAATTTCTCTGTTGTTAGTTTCCTTCCTGTTTTCTCAGCCTGTCTATTTTTATAAATTAATTTAAATATATTTTTATCAAGCTCTTTGTAGACTTGATAACCCATTAGTTTTTTCGCTCGACGAATACTCAAGGCAAAATTAAATGGAACCCGTTTCACCGGGCGGAAGATGAAAAGAAGAGTAGAAAGAAGATGAGGAAGAGGAAGAAAAGCTGAGTCGAGTAGAGAGATAGCGGATAAAAGCATAAAGCTAAAGAAATTCCGAGTAGCTGTGCTGAGGTGAGTATACAGTGTGAAAGAATTAATTTAATTGCTCACCGTGGTATGTAATTATGAAGCAACCTCGTCGCTTGAGATGATGAGGATACGTAGACCTAGACGTACCTCTTGTTATTTCATTTGTCGTATTCTTTATTTCGCTATTTTTAGACGGGATTAAGTTGTAGTTTACATTTTCATTTTTTCCTTTGGATTAAGTCGGGAAAATAGGAGATGAAGAAAAAAATTTAAGTTTATAGATGTGCAAAGTTTTAAAAAATCTGAAGATTTTAAAATGCACGCCTCATAACGCTCTTTTAATTTTTTAATAAAAAAAAATAATCGTTTTTCTGACTTAGTTTTATTTTATGAAGAATTTAACAAATTATTTTTTAAATTTAGATTATTTTTTATTTACTACCGGATAATTAAATTCAATTACGCAAACTTCAACAATGAAAGAAATTTTCTTTAAAATTTACCGTTAAATTCACTTTAATTGTCGGATATAGAATAAAAATTACGAAAAAATTCCTTTATTCAATAATAAACTGAATAAAATTAATTATAAATGGAAAAAATAATAAAACTAACAGTAAAATTTATTTTAAAAAATTTTAAAATTATTTTACCAACAAATAATGAGGCCGTGCCATCCATCCCACGATTACCACAAATTGAAGGATAATTTTTAAAGAAAATTTCTTTCAGTGAGTAAATTGAAATAAAAATTTCCAATAATTTGAAATTTTTTTGTTTATCAAGCTTCAATATTACTTTTATTCACTAGAAGCTATACAATTGAAGAATTTTACTGGATGAACTATGAAAAACTTTATTAAGCGGAAATAAATATCCATAAAAATATTATGTAATGGTTGATTGGATCACTGAAAAACGAGCGTAGGGATGTTTTTATTTAACATTACCAAAAATTCAAAAACAAATAAAATCATTGGCTCGTTAATCTGTAAAATGAATGACTACTGCTGTTTGGATTGTTTAACGTGAGTTATTTTATGTCGAGCTATTCAACGATATTTCAAATGAACTTTTGACGTTTTTAATCGAAACTGAAAAGTAATGAATGCAAAAAATTTTCAACTGAATGCGTCGAAAATAGGATACTTGGAATAAATGAAAAATGTTCTAAACTTTTTTTTTTTTTTTTACTAAAAATACTTTTCAGTATAACATTTAATTTAAATTACTCAAAACATGAATGTTGTTTTTGTTTGATGATGTTAAAATTTTATTGTTATTGTAATTGTAATTGTTATTGTTATTTTTCGAAATACTTTTCTCCATGGTTGAAATTCTCATCGACAGTAAACTTTTCGCGAGGACAATCGGTGGATAAAATATCAGCTGTCCATCGAGTCATGTTTGTCGATATTTTACAAGTTTAATTGTTTTTCGATAGCCCTGAGCTATTTGAGTTAAAACTGAAGCTTGCACTACCATTCGTTATGGTAAATTGAATTTCACTAACAGCCAAGATGGCAACTGACATTATTCACAGTTTAAATAAAAGTAATATTAAACAAATGAAATAAATATGGGTAAATTTATTTTTAAATTCTTCAGTGTCTCCACACATTTAATTTAGTTATTTTTTGTTATCAGTCAGAAGCTCATTATTTGTTTGTTCAGTTTGTTTTTATTTCCGATTTCGTTCGACGGAAGTTGTTTATTCGGCGCATATACTACGAGCTGAAAAATAACCTGGATGTCAGATTAATTGGACACTTAACAATCGGTTTTTTGTCTAAATAACCGGTGGATATTCCGAACGCTTTAACAGTCATTTTTACGATATATGAACGTCAATTAGTCGGCAAATAAAGATTTCTACGTAGATGGAAAAATAACAGACGAGTAATACTTTTATTTTGATTTTTCGATTCATTTTATGTTTTTTTTTTTTTTTATTCATTTTTTTTTACTAATTAAATTTGTCACGTGTTTTTCAAACAATTATTTCATTATTTTTTATTTTCATTTGAATGTGAAATTGATCGAAGCAAGTGAATAAGACGCGATTTAGTCAGACAATTTGTATGAAAATAAATCATATCCAAAATATGCAAAGTATATTAATAATTAATAAATAAAATATAAAATCATATAAAAAATATCACTCTCTTCCACTTTTTGAACAAAAACGTCCCACATTTTCGTAAAGCTAATATTATTATTATTATTGCGTTTCATCCGTAAAAATTTTACCTTCATACGCGGAAAGAAGTTTCACTTCAAAAAAGATCTCAAGCTGAATAAAAATATGTTGAAATTTTAAACATATTTTATTTATTTACTTTTATACTTTTCTCTTTTATTTTTAATGTATTTCATTTCTTTATGTATGTAAGTTTCGGCTTTATCTTGTGAGATGGCATTATTACCTACGTATTTCGCATCCACTTTTCCTGACGCCTGTTGCAATAAATATTCAATTTTCATCTCCTATCTCCGTTCCTCTCTTTAACTCAAATAGTCAAATATGCACGCACAACGCTTTTTCTTAGGTAGCTCTACAATTTATCTGTAAATAGCTTTGATTCACATATTTCGAGTCCTTACATATGTAACTTTGCAATTCATATATAAAATTTTTAAGCAAATTAGGCCAGAAATTTTTTTAATATTTATATATTAATCATTTTCTTTTAACATAAATTTTTTAGAGTAAATAAAAATGTCGTGAATTCTGTAATTAAAAGATCTTTAATTAAACAATTTTTTTTTTAAGTTTGACATTTAAACCGCGTATTAAATATCAAAAATATGAAATAATAATCAGCGATAATTTTTGAAGGGAATTTTTTATTTAAAAAGTTTCATCATACTGTCAATTTTCTTTATAAAATAATGTAGTTTATATTAATTGAGTACTGAATGACACACAGGTATAAGTGGATTAATATATTTCCGGCATGACATTTTCTGTCATTTATAACCAAGTGATATGTACTAAATGCGGATAATGCAGCCTTCGATTCGGCGAGCTGGTTAATAAATTTATCGCCCGGCGTAACGACAAATATGTGCCACAAGGGAGTTTCGGTGGTGCTCTGATACAGTTCCACTATTTTCATACCGTCTATTTTCTGGCACACCGACATCCCGACCCTCATTTTCATCCCTTTCCCTTTTCGGCACACCCCTCATATCACAATGAACTTCCCCCTCGCTCTCACTCTTGTACTTTTACAACATGTCGGTTTAAATATGGACATAATTTCACAATACTCTATTCAATGCTCACGCTTACTCTTTTACAAACTAATATCTGCAAAATATTTTAATTAATCAGAAACAATTATAATCTATGTTAAATTCTATCAACCTATTTTTTTTGTGTATCATTATTATTATCGCCAATGGATTTAAAATGACAAAAATAACATTGGAAAAATTTTAAGTGACATATACACCGAATAAACGTAGCAGATATTAAAAAAAAAATTTCTGTACTCGTCAGTAACTGACAGACGTAAAAGTGAGTCGCAAGGTTGTCAATATGTCACGTAAAATTTTTTTATTGTCACATATCAATTTTTAATGAATATTGCAACTACTACCGTAACAGAAATTTTCAACCATTTTATTTTTTTATGGATTCCTATAAAAAAAAAAAAAAAAAAAAAAAAAAAAAAAAAAAAAAAAAAAAAAAAAAACTTTTTTTTCCCAGATCGTAAGAGTAATAATTTCAATAACTCTTTTATAATTCTTTGGCTTAGATAAATTGCAACAAAATTTTCATACATAATTTATTTGTTAACTTTAAAATAACAATCAATTATTGATTATGTCAAATTTTTTAGATTACCGCGAAAATTTGGGTCGTATAAAAAAATTTCTGAATTAAAAGTTGTTCAAAATTTAATTTTACAAAAAAAAATGTCTAATAATTTTTTTTTAAGACCAATAAAAAAGCTGCAATTTCAAAATTAAGATTTTTATAATTAGAAAAAATTTGAATAATTTATTATAAATTATTAGAGATGTTTCTTGTAAAAAATTAAATTTCCCATAATTTTTTTTTTGTAAAAATAATACTAATATTTTCAGCAAAAATCTTGGACTTGTTTAGAAATTTTAAAGTACTAATTTTTTTATATTTTCCGTTAGATCAGTACACTCACAAGTAATGTGGTTATCATAAATTTAAAACAACGCATTTTCCGCGCAGTCTCACCGCCCACAGCAAGGAGCAATGACTTCCGAGTAAGGGTCATGGGTGTATGCTCCTTCTGCAAGAGACACTGAAATATACATAACATAAAACATAATAATAATGTTATGAATAAGGACACACATGCAGAAATAGGTGGTCTGGATTTGGTACTACCTACTTTTGCATGCTCACCCTTATTTTCTTTTTTATTTTATTTATTTATTTCTTTCCATTATTTTTACGGAAAGAATTTTCTCTTTAGTAAAAAATTCTCTTTCCCGCATTATAAAGACGAATTATTAATCATTAATCATTAGTCTTAATATTTAATTTAAATGCCTGAAAATTAATAAATAAAAAAAAATATTAAATTCTTAATAAAAAAATTAACAATAAAAATTAAATTTCAATCTCAAAGATTAAACACAAGACGACAACTTACAATCTATCCTTCTAGAATTTATCAAATTAAATTTTTAATCAATCTTCTCTTCAATTATTTTCATACACAGTTAACTATAACGGAGCAGATAAAATTTCATATCCAATCAATCATCATCGTTTTTACCCGATGAAATTTAATAAACTCCATCTCTGAAAATTTTCCAATAAACTTACATAAAAAAAAAAAAAAAAAAAAAAATTTCACATTATTTAACGTCGATGAAAATTTTTAATGAATTTTCTTTTCAACTCTTTGTAAGCTTATGAGATTTTTAATTGATGAAACATTTTTATTTACTCTTAACTGATGGAGCGGAAAAAAATTACAGCAATTCCCTTGATAGCTGCAATGAATCCAGAGTAATTACAGCTTGTATTAAACTTGTTATATTTTCTTTTGATAAATAAAATATGAATTGTTAATGAAGAAAAATGCTAAAGTAATATTAGTATAAAGTGAAGATAAAAGTTTAAAAATATTAAAACTTGTTATTTTCATCTTAATTCCCTTCTCAAGTTTTATTTTCCTCTTCCTCTTATTCAAGCTCTTTCTTCTTTTTTTTTTTTTTCCGTGTTGCTTCTTCATCACCTTGATTCCTCTAGTGATGATTAATAACCACCTTAGTTTTTACAATTCATCTCTCAACTAGAATAATAATTTATATTTTTTTCGCTAAATCACAATTACTCACCCGACGAATGACGTAATAAAAGGTAATAATAAAAATTTATGTTACACGATTTTAAAATCTTTTTTTTTTTTCATTATTAAAATTTTACATACTTTACACACAAACTAAAATCAATGCCGCTTTGAGGTAATCATCAATTTTTTATTATAAAAAATACATTATTGCTATGTAAATAAATACTGTATAATACTTTAAATTATTTCTGTCTATTTTATTTTTATGTAGAAAAAAAATGAGAAAGAACTATTCAAATTTTAGTTATCTGAACATCAGGACAATTAGTAGTAGAACTAGTTGACAATGAAATTCTTTTTTTGATAACGATGACCATGATGATGAAACTGGCACGTAGCCTGCGTCGCGTTGCATCGCTTCTGTGCGTTCACCTAAAAAAAAATCTCAGTTATTTTTTTTTAGTTGAAAAAAATTATTCTTAAATTAAGAGACATTTGGTGATTTTTTAAAGTTTGATAGAAAATTAAATTGTAGCAATAAAAAAATTATAAAAAAAATTTTTCATAAAGAAATTGTAAAAAGTGATAAGTTAAATTAATTTTTTTTGTTAAATAAAATCTTACCTAGTTTATTAAATAAATTAATTAAAAATCGGTTCTATGATTTTTGATACTCCGATAAAATATCGTCGGAAAAAAAATCCCCAAAATTTTCTCTCAATTATCTGAGTATTTTCCAACATTAAAATACACAAATTAAGATATGATCGTCTTAACTCACATTCAGTTGCTAGTTAATCGAATCACATAGAAATGAACAAAACAGAAAATAACAGAAGTGGTTAATGGAAAAAAAAAAAAGACAAGGGGCATAATACTTCTGGTGGATAAAGTTAAGAAGGTCGACGGGATGTTTGTATAGTACATGTATAAAGATATATACAAGAATAAGAATAAGTATAGTTTGAAAGGAGGTTAAAGTTGCTCAGTTGAGCATTGTGTATACCTTACAATTGTGTGTGCTAGGTACGATAGAATTTGCCGGTTGCTGATCGAAAGTATCTGCAATCCCCGCGGGACAATGGACGAAATTGAGGAAAATAAATAGGGAGTTGAGACGAAGAATTGCAAACCTTTCTACTTTCATACATATATATATCACTGTATCGTTTCGACATGAGACCAAAAAATTTATTAAATAGACCTCTCATCGATTTTATTGTTGCCCCGAGAAAAATTTCTTCTACGTCGGCTACTCAGATCTTGACAATCAACTCAATAATTGCGATGCTAGTCGGATGAAATTTCTTTTTCTTTGTCTTGACAATCATGAAAATGTAGATTTCATTTTTAATAATAATAATAATAACAATAGCAATATCTAGCAACCTTGCAGTCACTAATGTGACCACCGTGATTTGTGAACGATAAATAAATAAAATTTTGCTTTATTAAATAATGAATTTTGTTAAATTGCACTGTAATTTCTTAACTATTGACGATTTTAAAGATATAAACTCATCCCGATGTTACACTCATCAAGAGCTTTCATTTGAGTACCCACATGCATTTGATATATTTTTCATATATTTATATATTTAATACATATAAATATTTGAAAAATTGATGTAGGTACTTAAATGAAAGGTCTCGATGAGTGTAATGTCGGGATGAGCTTATATCTTTAAAAATGTCAATAGTTTACAAGATACAAGGTCATTTCTTAATTATGTATCTAGAGATAGAGCATTTTCGAATGCAGCTTAAATACTTATCTTAATAAATTTACTATCGGCGAGAATGTTGTGAAACTTTAAAAAGGTACAAATTCAAGTCAAGACCTTTGCAATGACACTTCATTTCACTAAAAAAATCGATTTTATCATATGACTATCCCGGAGACAAAATTTTTCTTATTTTCTTAATAATATGGATGAAGCTTTTTAAAAAAATTTTAATTGGAAATAGAGATACAATTAAAAATGTGTCTAGTCTGTGGAATAAATATTGTGCGTCATTGCAGTGAAGAAAACTTTGGTTGGTTGTTGCCAACGTGATCTAAATCTCCGGTACTCTTTCCTGCCTCTCGAATATATAATGGTCTCATGTCCAAAACAAATTGGTAAAAAAAGAAAAGGATATGTTGTGTCGTAAAGTGAGAAAACTTTAATATAACAGACCTAGCCGAGAGAATGGAATTCGGGGTAAAGGTTAAAGAGAAAAGAGATGGAATGAAAAAATTTCCGAGGGTGAAAGTGGCGTGAGCTTTGAGCTTTTTCTGTACTCATGAGACGGTCTAATGAAACTAAATTTGATACGAACAATAAAAATAACGCCAATTATATAGACTGCTAAATATTTCAATATATTAATTTGGTATTTTTATACTTTTTTTATGATTATTATTATTGTTTTTTTTTTTTGCCTTTACTCTTATCTAAGGACTTATTTTTTTAAGAAAAATATAATTAGCTTTATTCGGTTTTATGATGCCTTGTTTAATTAAATTTAATCGTCAAATTATCTCCAGATCGCGCATTAAGAAAGAAAGATCTATAAAAAGTACGCTAAGATGACAGCAGAGAGGCTGAGGGTGGCTCAGACAGGCTAAAAAAAAATTTCTTGAGATACAGAGGACAGGGGAGTTAAAAATGATAAAATAGGAGAAGGTAGATACTGTTTCTATCCCTGTAACTTTTGATATATGCATGACGTTATTTACGATTGCATAAGAATTAGCTCGTGGTATATCCAATTCAGAGGTGTATGAAAAATAAATAAACTCGATGTCGAGGGTAGAGTAAGTTTGTAAGATGGCAGTCTACATTTTTTGGTAATAAAATTTCAAAATTTAAGTCCTTTTAATGGAAATGCTTTTGGAGAAAGTATGAGACTCTTTATCATCGGATTTCTTACGTTTTATTTTATTTATAAAAAGTTAAATTATTATGGTAGACTGAATCTTCAAGAATTCGTCAATTTAAGGGTGAAGAAGAATTATACTCCCTAAAAGGAAAATATTTTTTACAATAGGGAATGGATTTATTTATTCATTTTTTATATTGAAAGGTTAATTAAAAAATTACCGAAGAATTTAAAGGAAAAAATCTTTTTAGAAATTGTTCCTAAAGCTTTTTGAAAAATAATTTAAGAAAAAATTTATCTTTATCTGATTTTAATAGCAACTCTGTATAACCTTTTTGTAAGAGTCTTAAAAGAGAAATAAAATACCGAGTATTAAGAAGAATGATCGTAGATCACGTTCTAGCTATTTGTCTAGCTGATCTTCTCGGGAGGGATCGGTAGGTTACCTCTATGTATAAAGGGTTTAGAAGTGAAAGAATGGAGCTGGAAAATGGTCGAGGTCAAAGGCGAAGATTCGTCTAAAAAATATCACCAAATTTATTAAAAATTTATAAGTTGAATTTTCACATTTCGAAAAATCAATATTTTTTTTGAACAATTAATTAGAAAAACTAAAAATTTGCCAGAAATGATCTTTTTATGGGTACTAAAAAATTTTAAAAAATTACAGAAATAAAAAAAAAAGCTTTTCAAATTGTTCGATTCGATGTAGCAACATTCGACGTAACATGCCTCATATATATTTACTGAGATTGGAATATACTGAGATTGATAAATGGAAATTCAAGGGATATCAAGTGTATAACTACATAAGCATGTTGCTCTCTATTTTCATGAATTTTCTGTCGGAAGTTATAGCGCAGTTGCTCTATGAAGCAAAGTCGCATTTTTACATAATTCAACTCCCATCTCCCATCTAGAATCTGGCATCCAGCATTCACTATCTAGCTGTTATAATATCATATATTTATATACATACAAAACTGTTCCTGTTTATACCACCCGGAATCTCGTCTCTATCTCTACCGCTATCTCTATCTGTCTTGCAGAATCGGTACCAAATTTTTTGCAACAACACACACGCAGTCTACGTAAGTACAAGTACTCACTTTAGTCGCAATAAATCAAAACTTTTGGTGACTATTCTCGTTTCACAGTTTCGCAGATTACAAATTTACGTTGTTTTACAAATATATTATACTGTTTTAATCTCCTTTTTGAATCAACTATAATAAATAATTTTGATTTATGTATAAGCAGCTTTTCATTTTTTCTATTTTACTAATTTATCAGTAGATGAAGGTGTTATGTCGCACTTACTCTAGTTTTTGTTTTTTAAGATACATAAGTGTTTATTTTAGCGACCCATATCTTAACTTTTTATTTTATAATAATACCTAAAATTTAACTCTCTTTTAGTGAGAAGATTTAGCGATTGTGCGCCACCTGTTGGGAATTTTAGAAACTATCTGATTTTTTTTATATAATAAATTTTAATTATTTTTAAAAAGATTAACAATTTCAGAGTTGGATTTTTATAATTCGATAAATTAAATTTTGAATAAAAATATTTTTTTCTTTTACTTTGAAATCAATAATAATTAAAAAAAAAAAAAAAATGTGATTTTTTGCAGGAAAAAATTAATTTTGTGAGATTTAAACGTAAAAACAGAAACATATATCAAAAAATTGGCTGCTGAAATCAAATTTGGAAAAAACCAAAAATTGAAAAAAAAAAAAAAAAACATTTACTTATTAATTTTTTTCTGTGATGATTATAATGATATTTGTAGGATAAACCAAAGAGACAGTCTAACATTACTTTGCTATAAACTGACTCAAAAATCCTAAACCATAAAAAAAAAAATTTACCTTGTTCAACAATTAACAGAATAGTATCAGCTCTTCCCTCAGTCGGCCGACAGGTGTATTTACCCATGTCTTCCATAGTCACTGACGCGAGAGTTACTTCAGAGCTTGTGCGCCCGGCAACTCGTTCTGTTTCAATGACTAAACCACCGCGTCCCGGCTGTGAAAAAAAAATGAATGATAAAAGTCAAGAGGGAGTGTAAAATAAATAAAAAAGTAATATCGTCGGCGCGTTGATTTATTATAGAAAAAAAAAAATAAAAATAAAATAAAACAAGAGATAGATTAAAGTCGAGTAGAAGATGATGAGACCGAGTGAAAGAAAAATGATGAAGAAAAATATAAATCTAGAGTGTAGAGTATAAAATACTGAAGCTGTGTACAAGCCGTCGACGTCTGCTATCGGCGGATATATCAGCGTGTGAAGATGTATTATATTTGTATATATGAGATTGTGTATCATCGGAGAGTCGAATTACCTGGAATGTCAGGAGTTTGTTGTCTCGCAGCCATTGTGCGCCTCTGATGGGCCGCGGCTGATACGGAGACGTTATTATGCACCTTAGGGTGATTGTCGAACCTGATGGCACCCGTTGCTCTCGTGGACCCATTATTGTTGCGACTGGAGCTGTACTCTCGTAACCTGAATGGTAAATATTCAAGTCAATAGATTATGATTATAATTATTATTATATATTATATTATATAATGTTAAACACCTTTTATGTGGCATGTTACTGTCATGATAATAGTCAGCGATATTAAATCATGTCATAAGTCAATTTATTTCTGAAATTTTTCTTATCATTTTTCTGTACAATTGCAAAAATGAAAAATAATCTTGATTAAAAATTTTATTGCGTTAAATTCTGAATTCTTGGCTTAAAAAATTTTTGTCTTTAGTCGATAACAATATGGTCACTTGATTTGCAAGAATATTATCTTTAATCGATAATTATTGAAAATTATTAAGAAAAGTTTAAATTACATTTTTACGGTTAATTGAAAAAAAAAAAAAAAAAAAAAAAATGTCGAGAGTTGTTAATAATCGATTAAACATTTACAACGTTTATGATAAATAGTAATTATCAAAAGCTATTAAAACTAATTAGTTAGTAAAACAAATGTCAAAGTTTGAAGTACAAACGACTTATGTAATGAATGAGTACAAAAGGAAACGATTCAAAATGGTAGGTAATAATGCATAGTGATAAAGATAAAGATAATAGTGAAACGTCATAATATTCTCTTTGGGCCGGAGCAAATATAATATCCCACTGGATTAAATTAACTCCAATAGGATTATCTTTAATACATGTTGTCTTTAGGTATTTCGAAGAGAATAAGCAACCTGAATAGGTAAAATATTTTTGGGAATTTATTTGAACATGCGGAAATTACTATTGTGGATGATAAATTAATTTCTTTTTATTTTTAATGAAATTATTGGTAGTTTTTTATTCGACAAAAATTTTTTTGATAAAAGTAAATCACTCAGTGAATTTAATAGGAAGTAAATATATAGATATATTGTTTGATATTGATCGTAATAGTATTGCACTCTCGGTTGAAATTATACCGGATTAGTCGGCAATAATTAACCGCAATCCACCCGGCCATGATTACGATTTAATGGAATTCGTTCGACCACGGAGGGAAACCGAGAGACTAAAAAAAATAATAAGATAATAGGAGTTGATCCAGATGATTTGTGACTCTCTAATGAACATTCCATTATCTCATTCTTCACTTGTTCACTGGATTCATCGGTTAAACATGACATATTTTTGTATAATTATGTTAGTCGTTCTACTTTTAAAATTTTATACGTCAAAAAATTTTTTTGACATAACCAGACACTTCTATGTATGATTTTTAGTGAGGTAGCTACTGATTTATAAAATGAGTAATTTATTCAATTTTGTTTTTTTTTTTTTTTTTAAGCTACAAATTTCACCCAAGGCTGAGAAAACGCATATATGTTATTTTTGGATCGCTAATCTGTCTCCTAAGAGGAGAGTTAAGTTCTCAAATAAAAATTAATATTATTTTCCTTTCTAAGGAATTTATCCGTTATTAATTGTTAAATTTATCAACTACTAAACCAATTTTTAGCTTTAATACTTTATCAAAAAAATTTTTGATATGTCATAGATGGATAGAAATTTAATGAACAATTAAATTATGTATTAATGTATCATAATCAACAAAAATTGGTTCAATAATTAATTAATCTTTAAAGCTTAGAATTTAACTCTCTAGTATCGAGATAGTTCAGCGATCATGCGCCGTCTGTTGGATATTTTCAAAACTAATTTCGGTCTAAATATCATGCTTGGCCACATATAACCATATTAGGTCTCGTATTGATAGATAAAGTCATATCAAGACATAAAAAATTATATACAGACAAATATAGCCATTTTAAAAAAATTTTTCCTCTGTAATTAAGTAATTTATTTTTTCTACGAATGGCAATAATTTTTTTCTTACAAGAAGAAAATTGACAAAAAAAGTCCAATCAAACTATATTAAATCATTTAAATATGTTAAAAAATAATTAAACAGCACTTGCTGATTGAAAATTCAGCTGTTTTTAAAACTCAAATCTCTGAAAGATTTTTCAATTATTGGAGCGCACTCAACTACTCGAATATTTATCCAGCGATGTACAAACTATATACATATAAATGTAAGTACAAAAAACTCGAGTAACGAGAAACGTCGACGATAATTTAACTTTGTGGAAAAAAAGTAATGCCCTGGCAGAAATAGAGTGCGGGTAGAAACATGAGGTTTAATTCAAAGAAAATTGTCGAAGAAACGCAAAAAGCGCAAACATAAAATGAAGATGAAAAAGACGTCGGGGGTGACGCGCTAACGGAGAGATTTAAGTTAAAGAATGAAGTATGGTAGTATAGAGCTACGACGAAACTTTTAAAGTTTCCGAGTAGAGCATAGCAGAAAAGTGTTGGTTTCGGAAAACGAACGAGGTATACTATGTGTCAAGGACAGACTAGCGTACTTTCTTCGACTACGCTTCCTACAATCTACGCTTTTATTTATTTTCTTATTTTTGTCTCCCTCCCCCTCGCTTCTCGCTCTTTCTGGGATGTGATCGATGGAATGGCGACTCAAGTGGTCAAATAAAAGGCTTTGTTTCAAACGATTATATCCCCGGGTTTTTTTTTTTTTACTCCTTTAGCTTCTGCCCTCGACACACTATTTTATTGCAAGTTAGCGGAAAATTTAGCAAGTTACTTTTATCGAAGCGAGCTTGTTTGTGTGAAAAGCGTTGGTTAGTTCTTTTATTAATTAATAATTCATAATTATTTGTGATTTATGATTAATGAGGTTGAACTTACTCGATTGGGTCTGCTGCGAATGCGGAGAATCATTTCCTTCTGAGACCTCCGAATCTGAAACAAGGAAAGAGACTTCTTGGTGAAGATGAAGAATAACGTCAATCGATCATTTTCCTCGGGATCGGGATTGAGAAAGGTTAAATCGACGACGATTAAATGAGGAACGTTTAGCGGTGAAGGATCATTAGCATTACCATTTTCTCTGCTATTGTTATTATTTTTATGGTTATGCTGGTATGATATGATGATTGAAGCTTTTTTCGAGCACATCAATCACCACTTGATTTCAACTTATTGCGCGGTTCAATCAAAGTAAAAGGATAAAGTTTCAGCGAATATTTTTTTCTGTCGGTTTGTAAATGTACAGGGAGAAAAAAATTAATTTGAATCAATAGAAAAATTATTGAACCAAGAAAATAATTTTGAAGAGTTTCGTTGGCTTTGATCAAGACGAAAAATCATTGAATCAAGTGAAATTTTACTTAAACCAAGGGAAATTTTTTAGCTTGAAAAAAATTTTTTTTTAAAATAATTTGGTGAATTTTAAGGAAAAAACCTTTCTAGAAAATTAAATTTAAAAATTGAGTAATTCATTTATTACAGCTGTAAAGAATTTTTGTTTTATGAATTCAAATTTTAATAAAAATACTGAAAAAAGTTCTTTTGGCTTTAAAAACTTAATTTTATTTTCATCTAAAGCCATAAGAGAATAAGAATTTTTTTGTCAATCACTTTGCAAGCATATTCTACTTTTAAAAATAAAGGCAAAAATTTCTAAAGCCAAAAAGGCTTATATATCCGAATATACGACCTTGTAGCTTTAAAAAGTTAAAAAATTTTGTGATCTAGAACTAAAAAAAAGATTTAAGATTTTTTTCTCTTGAGTCAAGTTCACTTTTTTATCAGTGTAAAGCTCTTGTCAATGTTCCGTCATAAATAATTTTTTCATCCGCCCTTTTGGCAATTGTTACGCGATATTTAAATAGACCGAAATTATCTGACTATAGTAAAAATAAGCCCTAATTATTACAGTTTTTTACGATGTTTAATTTTATTTTTGTTTACAATAAAATTAATAATTTTTTGTTTATATATTAAATTAAATTTACTTGAACAATTATCAACAGAAAAGCTTGTTGATTAAATTGGACATTGTCTTCCAACATTTTATCAAAAGAAAAAAATTCTTACCTTTCACAATAAGTAAAATAGTATACATAATCTTCGGCTCTGTATTAACTTGACATTCATAATTTCCCGTATCACTTTTTTTGGTGTCCTCTAGCTTGAGTGTCCAGGCATCGCTCCCGGGAGTGTGTACCGGACTGAACCTCTGATCAGAGCTAAAAGTAATGTCGCTGGACGTCAAAATATGGAGATCTTTACTGCGTATCCAGGACACCTGGAAAAAAAAAAAAATACATGAATGATTAGTGATTACTCTCCTCATCTATCACGTCGTAAAGCAAAAAGTGAAAGAAAAGAAAAAGAGAATGAACTTTCTGATGAATGGATGAATAAAAATAAGAGTATTGACTAGCACTAGCCAGGAATTCAATTTGGAGATTGGGAGCAGCGGTGATTGAACAAGATATTATATAGGCTGTTGTTGGAAAAAGTAATGGGAGATAATATTCGACAGCCAGTTTAGTTATAGTTACAATCTATATCTGTAGTTAACTTCAACAACAGAAGAAAATAGATAGAAGGCCAAAAAGTAGAATGAGAGTAGAGGAAAATGCAACAAACGTGGCTGGCAAACTGGTCCGCGGCTTATCCGATCCTCGTATTTTTCAGTATTCGACTACTCCTATAGTTATAGAGACGAACGTTCGGATATTCGGATATTAGATATCCGGTTATCGACCACAGTACTCATTTCCTATATTTATTACGAGACAGTCATTTAAACTGAGCTCTTCTTTTTTCTTTAAAGTACTTCATTACTTTTATATTGCTAGGATGAAAAAACATTTTTCAATAATCGATAGATAAACAATTGATATTTACTCGATGCCATAAGTCACCTAACTCTACGAGTTATTAAAGTTTTTTTAAGAGTAAGTAGTAATCATCGATACTTGGACATTACAGAAATTCAAATAAACAAATTTGGAAAATCCAAAAGTGCTTATAATCTCATTTTATATTAAGCCAAAGAATTTTTAAACAAAACAAAATTTACTTAAATTGAGAAAAGTCTCTTAGTTTGAAAATTTTTCTAATTGTATCAGGACGATAAAATTCTTTAGAATGATTTTCTTGGTTCAAAATTTTTTCACTTGATTCAAGTTAATTTTTTGGCAGTGTACTCGTATAATTTTGGACTACTTTAACAACATAAATAATTTATACAGTAGATTAAACAACTTTAATATTATTTTTAATCTAAAATATTAATATACAGTCTAATTATTTAAATAATTATTAAAAACTCACATCATTCTAATACACTTGAAATATTTTACTTAGCTTTTTTTTCATAGCAAAAATAGCCATTTTTTTAAATGTTTTATAGAAAATCTCATTGAATAATAATAAACATTAAAATTAATTAATAATTTTTTTTTTATTACAAATATCTTTCAAAGATCCCCCTTCAGGGCTAAATAAAATAAAAATTCAGGTCTGAGGACATTTATATATGAATAACAATATTAAATTTTTCGAGTTACAAAATTATAAATAAAAAAAAACAGCCCATGGAGATTTCCTCAATTAAACTAAAGAAATTTTAATTTTATAAAATTAATCAATTTAAAAAATTTTGAATATCCTCATCTCGGAGGGATTTTTAACAAAAAGCAAGTTCTCTCTTAAAAAATGAAAGATCTGAAGTAGCAACACAGGAAACACGTGAAATGAATTATCTAATTCATCCCAAAGCCATTTAAAATCCTCAACCCAGAGATTTTTGAAGCTCTTCACACAATTTACTCTGTTTTCTTTTCCTTTCACCTATACGGCACACCATCAAGTCTTTTCCATCTGCAACTTGGAATTTTTTTTTCATTTTTTCGGGTTATTTTTTTCCACGACCTCAAAGCTACAGTTCTATTTTGGTGCATTCACCGTACTGGCGTCGGACCAAATACCATAGCAATACAAGTCGAGGCGTATATATTCACACATATATAAAAATAAATGTTTGTGTGAGGAGGAACTCTATCCCAGCAGCTCTAAGTAAAGCATAATAAGAGAAAGAAATAATAAAAAGCATATAGAAATAAAGAAAAGGCTGATGTTAGCATCCTAACGTTTTATACTGTTTGGCAAAACGTCCTTGTGTGCCCTTGCACATTGGCTTACGTACCCACAACCCACATAGAGTGGTATTAGTACTGCAAAAGCTGCTTCACTCTTTTCAACGCGACTAGTCGCCTTTACTTTTGGTCGAGCGCTATTTTTTCTCTCACTCATCCCATTTTATATTTCGTATTTTGTACTTTATGTTTTATTTTTACGCTTTTTATTGTGGGTATATTTTATTATGAGTATAGAGAGGCCGGAGCTCGGAGCTGCGAGTAACACACCCCATACTCTCTCAGTACTGCGTCCATAGCACTGCAATTGCAGAAGCTCCACCAGCTTTTGCTTGCTACCGTCAAGAGCTTACTTTCATATTATTGTTGTATAAATCATGAACAAACTCGGGACGTATAAAACTTCCTTCTTCCATTGCCTTCTCTGACCCGACCACCAAGTTCTATATATATAAGTATATAGAGAGAATTTAAATCGTGTGCTCTATGGTTTATCATACATATATATAAATCTTTCTAGGAGTTTTCATTTCGACTTTCTAGTAAAAAAATTTTACATGAAATTCACTTTGTTTTTTAAACAATAAAAAATATTTTTATTTAAAAAAAAAACAGATAACATTTCTTGTTTAATTTTTCCATTAAAATAATTTTACTTGATATTTGCATTATTTATTTAAATAATAAAAAATGTTTTCATTTTAAAAAAGAAAATAATAACAATTTCTTGTTTAATTTTTCCATTCAAAAAATTTAAATTGATACTTGCATTGTTTATTTAAATAATAAAAAAATTTTTTTTATTATAAAAAAAACAATAAAAATTTCTTCGTTACTTTGTTTTATTGAAAAAAATTTTTTTTACATTCATTTTCTGTTTCAAGTAATAAAAAATATTTTGTTACGATTAAAATTTCTTATTTTTTTTTTTTTTTTTTTTTTTACACACGAGAGTTACAAAAAATTTAATTAAAAAATTTTAAATTTTTCATTTAAAATAAACAAAAAATAATTGTAATTCTTAAATTTAATAGTTGCATTTATAGTAATTATTAATTTTTTAAAAAATGCATTAATTAAAATTCATTACTCATCAATTTGTTTATAAATGTATGAATTATTTATTTCTTAAAAAATTGATCAATTTAATTCTTTTCAGTATTAATTATTTAAAAAATTTATTAACAAGTCAAATTAACCATATTTCATTAATATTTAAAAAAAAATGTACTTCGTTAGTAATTAGCATGAAAACTTATTAAATTAATCAAATATTTTTTTTTATCATGCCCAATATTCCTCAACTGAGTCTTATTCTTATTACCCACCAGTACATTGCATTTATTGAGCTAAAAAAAGTCTGAGAAAAGTAGAATAAAATAAACGCATACTAAAGTTGCATGTGAATAAAATTGGCTCCTAAGAAACTTGGAAATGACAAGGAAATACCGAAAGAAAAGGAAATAGGAATGAAGTGGCTGGAAAGTGGACTCATCAGTATGCAAAATGTTTTAGTCAGAGGGTACACGCGTGGCCTCTTGTGTTCTCCATTTGTTTCGTCTCTTTTTACTACAACTACCTTCTACCTGCCAGCCATTGACTATTTCACCATACTTCTTCTCTTTCTGTCCATATATTTTCTATCTTGCTCTTATAGACCCGATGTGACACCCCCGCATCTATACAGTACTATACTATTCTCCTCGACGCTCAGTGGCTCTGCTCGAAAAGTAAAGTATTGCAGACACGCTTGAATACGTGCTCCCTCTTTGTTCTTCTTGATCTTCAGCTTCTCCTTTATCTTCATCTTATCCTTATTCTACAGCGTTAGTGTACAGTACTGTAGTATAATTATCTCCTCCGGATAATATACTCTCTTTTCTCTTTAGCTGTTTAACATGCTTCAAGTCATCTCTAATTTCACGAGTCTTCCGGTTTTGTTTTAATCTACTCAATCACCACGACGTCTTTGATGTTTTATCTTTTGTGTGCTCTGCTTTATGCAGTAAAATATAATTTATTTTAACTATTTTAATTCTGATAAATACCAGCTTTAGAATTATATACGAGCTTTATTATTTCAAAACCTTTATAAATGTTAATTAGATTTGTTTCCTTTATAAGTTTAGCAGTTGAATAATGTAATGCAATAAATAAATTTGTACTAGCAAACAGGAGTCATTATAAAAATTTAATAACTTTTATTTTTAAATTTGAAAACTGTAAAATTTATGTATTAAAAAAAAATTTATTTATAATTTCACCTGGAGGCGCTGAAAACTTTGCAAAAAAATATTTTAATTATAAAAACTTAATATGGATTTTAAAGCTGAGACTCTGAGGATTCTAAAAATGCCGACGAAGACATAAAAATAATTAGTTGTTTAATTTTAATCATTAGTTAAAGTTAAAAAAAAAATTTTTTTCGTAAAAATTATAAATTTGGGAGCAAATTTAATTTATTTATTTTTAATTAAAAATAGATTAAATTAAATTATTATACATTAAAATTTTAAGGTGAAAAAAATGAAAAAGCACTATTGAAAATCTCGGAATTAAATAATGATTAATACATTGTTTCGACGAAATCTCTAGTGAAAATTCAAAAGCTCAATCCCTCCTTCAACCCGAATCCCTCTTATATATATTTCAGTTTAGATCCAGGGAGTATAAACCGACTATTGAACTCTCCAAGTGGTTGGTAGGGATTACATGTACATCGGAATATATATAAATATACAGATCGTAGTACATACTGTTGTCCTTTCTCGATTCTTTCCGCGAACTCTCGTATCCGTTCTGGACTTGTTCCCTCAAGCAGTTTATTAGATCGGGGATCGTGAGAGTGTACATGACCGGAAGCTCCTCGTGTGCTTGTATACACCAAGAATCGAAATAAACCGCCGCTACTGTACACGGTATTGGTAAAAGTATAATAAAAATAAAAATAAAAATAAAAAAATAATATAAATAAGGGAAAGAGAGGAGGATTGAAAGAAAAATAAATATGTTTCAATGTAAACGTCCGAGTGAGAAAGCCGCGTCGAGCTTCCAGCTTCGAGTTATGTGCAAGGATTATAAGATGAGAATAAAAATCAGAGAACTGCAAAAAATATAACTCGATCCTAAACCACATTTACCAGATAAAAAACACATGGCGGTGGTCTTTTAGTTTTCATTTATCACTTGCTATTAAATTCGGAGTAACTGTTTATCAGTTATTCTCGACGATTTTACTTTTATCTATGTTGATGACTGCTTTATATGTGAGAAATAATGACAGAAAAAAAAATTATTCTTGTAATTAAAATTTTGGAAAATTACAATTTTTAACTCTCCGCTTATACACTGATAAAAAATCAATTTTATTCAAGAGAAAAATTTTTAAGAATTTAATTGACTCGAAAAAAAAAAATTACTGAATCAAGTAAAATGTATTTGACCCAAGAAAAATTTTAATTTAAGAATTTTTCTGTTAGATCCAAAATTATCTTATTCTTCAATATTATTTTATTGATTTCAAATTTTTCTTCTTGACTCAACTTTTTGTTTTTTTAACAGAGCATAGATAAAATTCTACAATAGAAAAAATTTAGTTGACTCAAGAAAAATATTCTCTTGAAAATTTAACTCTTGCTTCGAAGTATTCCTTTTTAATTAATTCAAGAAATTCATAAATTAAATCAAGAAAATAATATATTGCAATTTAATAAAAGCAAGGTTCAAGTAAAATTTTTTTTTACTCTTTTGTACAAAGAAATTTCGTTCTTTTGACAAGAAATCCTTTAATAAAAACAACTGGCTTTCTTCAAAATAATTTTTTTAATCAACTAATTTTTTTTTTTTTCAATATTTTTATGTTTATTCCATACCAAGAGATCAATGTAAATTCAGATTAATTTAATCATTTTCATACATCCGATAATATTTCAATAAAATAAAACCCAGCAATTTAATTCACGTTATCTGATATCATTGCATTGAATATGGATTTATTTGCTCTCATATACAAAAATATGGGATTAATATTTACCTGCATATTTTATTTGATACCTCCGAATTGAATTAATAAATAAAAAAATAAAAAAATTACTAGGTGCGAAGTATATGACGATAAAAAATGCCTTTCTATCTTTTCATTCTCATTTTCAATTTCCTGTAATATTAATTTTCTTTTATTTCACCTCCAATCCATGGATTTTTCAAAGAGAATAACTACATTTTACATGTCAGTATTCAAATCAAAGAACTACAAAATTTTTTGACCCTTGGATTATTGTAAATAAAATTTTACACTGCTAATTATTTTTATTTCGCTCCAAGGAATTAAAGTCCTAATTCTTGAACAAGAGCTTCCATTAAGATTAAGCGATAATACTTTACTCGAATTTATTTCGGTCCTTAAAACCGGTTGAAGTGCTAATCAAAAATTTAGCAACATTATCCTGTTAAAAAATAGAAAATGTTTTTCAACTTTAAAGCAGAGATTTAAATAAAAATTAATAAGAATTCATTTTTTGTAATTAACATTTTATACATTATCAAAAAAAAATTTATTAATTTTTTTATTAAAATTATGATTAAAAAAAAAAAAGTTGAAAAATTTATTCCATTAAATTTTGATCCTTAAAATAAAAATATGTGAGAATTTAAAGTTAGCCAGTAGTCAAAACTAGCAAAAGACGCGCTGTTAAAATTTCTGGAAAAAAAAAAAATAGTCAATTTGAGAGAAAAGTTCGTAGAAATAAAAATTTACTTCAACCACTTCTGAAGGGTGTAAAAAATAAATTTGTTAAGATAAAAGTTTATTTGTTAAGATATCGGGAGTAGTAAAAAATTTGTATTGACTTATTTACTTGAATTGAAAGTAAATACAATTAAAAAGAGAGTAAAAATTTATCGAGTGTAAGCAATTAAAAAAAATACATTTATTGATTCTTAATTTAGTGTTTGTTCGCTCTACGTTTGGTTGCAGAGGGAAGTTTACGATTGAAAGCTTACTCTTTCGGAGTTTTATATCTAATTTATTTTTTTAGAATGTGCTTGACAATTCTGTTGAGAACAGAAACTCGTTTGAGTACGAAAGGAACAAATCTCTGTTTTTACTTGGGGCACTTTATTTGCGAGGTAAAATCGCCGAAAGTTATCTCGTTACACTTTGAAAAGTCGATATTTATGGTATGTAACCATTGGTACTGGCACTTTACTTCTCAGTGCCTCTGCCCCTCTACGTTTCCGCGTGTACTACAGTTCTACAAGCTTTTGTTTTACGTCGTTTCCTTTTTCGGTTACATATTACATTCCGCATTCTATTCCAAATCTTACATTAGCACATTTGTTCTTAACCCATTTGTGTCATGGTTATATTTATTTACTTGAATTATTTATTTATTTACGTGAGGATAAATTTCTACGCGTATAACTTATTCAAATATTAAAATTTTTCAAAGAAGAAAGATATTTCTTTTGTACCTCAAAGGTCGGAGGTCTCATGCAAAAGTCTGGTTTGAATTTTAAATGTTTTATCAGTTATCTTTCTACTTACAATGAGATAGAATAAGACGTTTCAGCATTAACCTCAATAAATTATTCTATGTATGAAATTTAAACGAGGTGAAAGCACTAATTATTGTGAATAACCATTTTTGGAAAATTTTATTTTTGAGATTTCTTAAAATCTTGCGAACCAAATCGATTCAAATTTTTACGAAATTTATTAGCAACGATACTCTTTGGATCACCACCAAAGTGAAAGCAATAATTTTCCAATTTTTAAAAAATTTTGAATTTTCTTAACAAAAAGTTAGAAATCAATTTCCATCAATGAATTTCAGTTAATAATTTTCCGATAATAAATGCCTGACAGTAATTGCAATAAACGAAATCACTAAAACTAAATAGACACCAAAAAACAAGAATGTCACAATTACAGAAAATTTTCAACCAGAAAAATCCCCGAGAAGAGTTTTAAATTGTTTTAATCTGGAAATGAAAAAAAAAAAAAGAAAGTATCTCTACTTGAGTTTTCAATTTAAACCGTCAGCTGATCCATATAAAAGGCAGCAATAATCCAAGGTAGATTGACGACTAGTACCCGGTTCACTTTGCTCATGTCCGATAAAATCAAACAAAAATACAACTGCTCTCTACTCGTTCATCGATAGAAACCGCATTCCCTTAATTAAGAGGTTTCTCCGTCCGGATGACAGACACGGGCGATCGAGCAGGCAATTCGAGCGAACCGAATCTCGACTCGTCGCACTCGAGCAAACTCCTCGATCGCGTTTATTCCCGTGCCGGTGAATTATAGATATATACTATGGATGTCCTATTACTACCTTCTGAACCTACTTCTTGCTTTTCTTCTCTTCCTCCTGTCTCGCTTACGTCCCTAACGTCCCACGGATCACTCCCTTTAATATCATCAGCTATCAGTTGTCCTCTGTCCTCTATCCTCACATACAGGCTCCTGCGAGCTTTGTGCACTCGATAGACCGTCTCAGAAGCCAAAAGATAGAAAACGACGGTAACTAAAGCTTCAGATTGCTCAATAGCTTTTTCAAAGATGATAAGAGAAAGGTATCGATATCTATCCGAGCTAGATATATCACTTTATCTGTCATAAACAATTTTTTTTTTACTTTTTTTATAAAAAAAATCACAGGCATATATTCCTTTTGTGGAGGAAGTAGTAATCAAAATTTTTGACAGCCGGACATCCACAAAATAATTTTTTTTATTTATTTAAAAAGCAAAATATCTTTTAAAAATGTCATAAGTGTTGAAACTAGTATTTTTTCATAAAATTTATATGTATATATTGTTGTACAAGTGCAATAAGAAATAAATAGAGACAATTTTAGTTCAAGAAATGGTTTGATTTTTGTAAGGCGAGTGTAGAGCACAACCTCATCCGTTTCGTTTATGAGGCGTGCAAAAAATGATTTTAGATTTGATTGAAAATTTTATAGATAGATATTTTTAGCTTCCAATACGGCAATATTTATATCTAGAAGGTATAATGATGTTTTTCTTTTAAAAAAGTGGATTGAAATAAAACTAGACATTAGTTAGATAAAAATTTATAATTTTCTAAATAACAAAAAAAAATATGATCCCATAAAACGAAACCCTTAGTACGTAAAATTGACAGGATACTTTGAACATTTAACCGAATTCAAGTAAAGGATAAAACGACAATAAAGAGCAATATATATGTCTACGAAGCGAAGCAGGATGGTAAAAGTACTTGTAGAAGACTCTGTTGGAACCAACAGTCTCCAGACATCCTTTTCACATTCAAGACTGGAGACTGGATGTTCTGGAGACTGTTGATAGTCGCTAGTCGCACGACTCAGTGCTTGCCTTATCGTTATAAGAGTATTATTGTATTATTCGATGCCCGAATATGGCCGCCGGTAACAAACCATAAGTTAAGTAGTTTTCGAGCTAAAAAGCGTCTTTGTAACTTCGCTACGACGCGGTCTATTTTTTTTTTTTTTTTTTTTTTTTTTTTTTTAGGTCTTTTATTTCTTTCCCTTTTTTCCAGCGAATCAGACAGGCAAGTTTTGTATACTCTTAGAGGTGAAGCAAAGACTAAGCTTTTGCTGGCTCAATGCCGACTAAAATAAAGAAATATAATAATTCTGAAAGAAATTTTTTTACAACATTTATTTTTCTTCTCTGCTTATACTTTATCTGTTCATTTATCCTCTTTTGTTTATTATTATTATTATTTTTTTTTTTTTTAAGCAAAAAAGTATTATAATTAGATATCGAATAAAATATGTATTTTGTAAAATTTTTTAAATGGTAAAATTAAAAAAATTAACTTGTAAATTTAAATGGAAATACCTGAATTAAATTCGTAGAAATGTAGTTTCTTTTTTTTTTTGAGGATCTTACAGATAAATTATATGCGGCGACTGTGAAATACGTCGGGCTTACGGGGATGCAGCGGAAATTGATAAAAAGATCTGGAGTCTGAAAATAATTAATTGGACTAGATCGAAGGAGCTGGTCTGGGACAATACGAAGAATAAAGAAAAAGAACAGGGGGCCAGAGTGAAACAGAGTCGAGTTAAGAACCCGAATAAGGAGCTAAAGAAAAGTGTATAATAGTATAATACGTAATCGCAAGTCTGCTGAAATATACTCCAGAATTAAACTATTTTAATCCAGGTTCTAGTCTTCTTGAGTACTTTTAAAAGTCAAGCTATTATGCGGATTAATGGTAAGTCCGACTTATAAATGAATTATTTAGAGAGTCGATTTAAGTTTTTAAATTATTTTTAGGTCGGTAAGGACTTAATATCTCTGCGTGTTTATAATCAATTCATTAGTATGAATGTAACAAGTAACCAGTTAAAATAATTAATAATAATTTAATGGAAAATTGGATAGAACAAGCTTATTGTGTCACCAAACTATCCAAAACTTCTGCAATACCTTAATGTTTAAAATTTGAAATTTAAAAATAAAATTTTTAATTAAAAGTTTAAAAACGAAAAATTTTTTGATCAAAATTTTAATTAAAAAGAGCTGAAAATAATTTTATTTTGAATCAAGAATATTTTATTGCACGCCTCATAATGAGATTATGAGGTGTGCACTTTTGGATTTTCCAAACTTTTTTAATTTAGTTGTTTTTTTTTTTTCATCAAAAATTTTTTCTCCAACATTCACGACAATAAATGATACCTAACAGAGTCAAGTGTATCTCTAAATTGAAAATTCAGATGATAAAATAAATTTATTTTTATAACTATTCAACTACAAACGGTTCCTAGTTTATGAAACATTACAGGATTAAAAAGTTGATTGTGTAACACGTGTGTAAACTTTGCGACACTAGAAAAGTTATGACGCGTTTTCATGAGTAGCTCTTTATTGATGAGTCGAGTAATTTTCTCGAGTACACATAACTGTAAACATGGCATGACCGTTAAAAAAGTATTAAAATAAATTTATGTGTGAATAAACTCAAGCACTAGTTTGGTAGTTTTGCTTTAGAGGTTGAAAAATTTTTCCAATAACGATTATGATTATTTTCGACTATATTATATATTATAATGCATCAACATTTATCGAGGGTTGTAATTTATGCAAAGTACCCTTCGAAGTTAAGTACTTTTATGCAGTATGACGTATGACAATGTAAACCGTGACATCGGAAAATATCTCAAGAGTTATAATAATAGTAATAATAATATAATGTTGAAAATATTGTAACAAGATTTAGCGGATTTAAAAAAAAAATCTAAAAATGAAAAGAATATTAAAATTTAAAGAAATCGATAGCTTATCGAGTTATCTTCAAAATTACTATCATAAAAATGTCATAGTCTGTGGAATAACATTTTCATGGAACATATAACCATGAATGTAAGCTTTATAATAATAAAAATAGAGTAATGTGAGAATGCGCATTCATAGCAAAAGTTATTCGGTCGCGGGGTAAATCACCGAAAAGGGAAAAAAGGTTAAATTTTTCTCATAAAACGGCATAAGAACTGGTGCATTGTAGAGAAACACTAGGTGATACTAAAGCTCTCAGATAACCCCTCACTTTTCTCTTTCATCCTCGAAAAGCCGTCCAATAAATATCGCGGGCAGTTCGTTATTAGCGTTTTAATTCAGTCCTGGCCAAGAGTCGGTAACTTAATCCCGCGAAATCGGAAAAATGTCACGGAGTGAAAGAGAAATGAAAGCTCGTTCCTTCTTTTTATAATATTTTATTTCACCTTTTTTATTTTACTGTACGCTTTCAAATGCGGGACCATAAATAACGAAATAATACCGGTGTCGCGTCGTTTGTAACTCATATTTTCATTCGTCTATGTGTACATTTCTCCTTTTTAATTTTATTTTATAATTTTTTTAAAATTCGCTGCTGATTCTGTTGTTGACATTACGATCAAATTTACAGTTTTAGAATAATTAAAAACAGGTCTTTTTTTTTATCGACTCGGAAGATCACGCGGATAATAGTCTTCTTTAAAGAGTTTCTTATTAATTAAATTAAATAAAAAAAATCTTAGCTTGATTTTTTGTTACCTGCAGGTACCTTATAGATCAATTAATTTTTTATCATTACCTAAAGTAAAATAAATTTTGAATTTCAGCTTAAATAATTGAATAATTATACTAAAAAAAATTGATTTCTCTTCTAAAATAATTTTCTTGTTTCAATGAATTTTTTTCCCTCAAATTTATTTTTTTTTAGTGTAGTTTTGTAGCCGTATAAGCATCGAACGGTAGCAATAAATGGTAGAAAGAAAAACTAAAAAGTTCCTCCATTTTCGTTTGTCCAGTTGGATTGACTTATGGACGCGGCGGTTGTAATTAAAATGGTATCTACCTTTAAAACGTACGACTGGTTCTCTTTTCGCGGACACCGTTTTCCGCTTCTCTAACGTTTTCGCGTTTTATATCCGGGCTTGGAAATAAATATATATATATATATATACATTCAAATACACCTACAAACATACATTCATGTATGCATTTGTTAATAAATATGCACATATATGTCGAGGAAAAAAAGTGCGAGAAAGAACAAAAATAAAAAAAAGTAATGGACGATAAAAAACCGATTGTGAAAAATAAAAACTATATTCACCACGTTCTATTTTCGCTCATTCCGTTGCATAAAAATTATTTTCGTTCTTATTTTCAATTACTCCTTTTTACTATTAATTTTTATTTCTTTTTTCCGTAAAAAAAATTTTTTTAGTCAATGGAAGTTTTAATAAAAAATTAATGAATTTTTATTTCAATATTTTGGATTAAATTTTAGTTTAATAAAAAATTAAACTTTTAATTTTAGTATTAAATTTACTTCTATTTTAGTGAATTGGATTTTTTATAGACATGTTACTATTTGTTATCTGTTGCAAAAAAAAAAAAAAAAAAAAAAATAGAATAAAACTGAAAAGAAAGGAGATTTTGAAAGTGCATTACGTGAATCGTTTCTTCAGTGTTAAACCTTGAAAGATACGATTTTGGACTTTTGTGATACGAATCTCGATTTTCTTTCTATTCACATTTACTATTATCCTGAACATTTTTTTTCTATCTTCATCTCTATCGCTCTCTTTCTCTAACACACGGGCTCTTTATAAACTTGGGCTCTCAGAGTTCCGCTATTGTCAACTAGAAAATTTAGAATTTGATATCTCGACGTGGAAAGAGATAAAAGAAGCGAAATTAAATTAAATAAAATGGGTAAAAAATAACGAAAATCAATTACCAAGTTTAATTGAAGCAGAAAGTTCATAACGAGCTCAAGGAGCCGAATCGTAAAAATTCTTCGATTCAGCAGAGGGTTGATTTTTTTTTTTTAGCAAACCGGAAGTACGTCATTAGAGTGGTAATGAGATCTATAAAAGAAATATTGATTCAAGACGAAGGAGAAAATTCTGTTAAAAATAAAAAAATATTTAAACAACTGATCGAACAAACTCGAAAAATGAAATCTTTCGAATCATAAATTGATTTTTTTTTTTTTTTTTTTTTTTTTTAATAAAATTTTTCAACCTGAGCAATAAATCTTTTAACAATTTATTTATTTTTATGTCTGCACGAATTTCATAACTTATGCAAATAAATTTTTTAGCACTCACGCTTTCGGAATATTCATCAGAAAGTATGAATGGAAACAAAGCGATGCGTAATGGACTTTTAATTGATAGGCAATAAAAATTAAATTTATTTTTTTAACGATGAAGAAAACAGAGTCAATATTAATTTTAAAAAATTGAAGTTGTGTAAACAGTGATGATTTATTTTAAAATAATTGTGGAAGTATGAGAAAATTAAAAAATGAAAAAGAGAAAAATTAAAACTCTATTTACTGTGTTACCTCTTTTTCAAGTGATTACTCTGTTCAAAGATAATATTCTAGGGTCGTTTAGCCATAATTATAGTAAATATGTGGATAAGTCGAGGTAAATTTACGTAGTATAACTTTTGAATGTAAATTGAAAATTTCAAATGTGAAATGAATTTGATTTCTTTGAAAGAAAGGAAAAGTTTAACTTGCTGAAAGTCGGAGGTATGTTAAGTGCTAGAGGTATATGGAAACCCTAAAATCACGACTAACCTCAACCCTCCGAAAGATTCAAGGCAAGTTTACCCTCAACCTTTTTCGCACTTGCTTGAGAAACCGCAACGATAATAGAGGTTTTTTTATTTATTTTTTTTTTTACTTTATTTCTTTTATTGACAGATTCTTCATTGACGTCATAAAAAAATTTTTAGATTTTTTTTTATCTAGATTAAAATCCTCCTAGATAGTTTACCCGTCAGATACTTTAAATTAAATTACACCAGATAGAATTTGTTATGATAAAAATTTTTAAAGTTAAAAATTCATAATTTTTACGAAAAAAAAATTTTTTAACTTTGACCAAGGATTAAAATTAGACAAATATTTATTTTTATATCTTCGCCGGCATTTTTAGAATCCTCAGAGTCTCAGCTTTAAAATCTACTATAAGTTTTTTAAATTAAAATTTTTTTTCGTAAAGTTTTCAACGCCCCCAGGTCATATAATGAATACTTTCCCCTAACTAGGTCTTATTACTTAAATTTACCTCATGGCCGAACAAGACAATAAATCGATAATAAATCGGTAACATTTACGATAAAATAACGAGTAAATACTCGATAATAAATGGAATAGATTATTGAATCAGACGGTTCATAAATGATTTATACAGAGCGTATAAGTATCTTCGTTCTTTCGCTCTTCTTTTGTTTTCCCTTTAGTGTATTGCTAAAAAAAATGAACTAAGCGAAGCGTAGAATTCAAGGATCCAAGGACTCAAGGGTGAGAGTATCGATGAAATTTTCACTCTTTAAATAATTTTATTTCCGATTAAAGGACCACAGAAAATCTTAGCTTTTCCAATTTCATGATATCACGTCACGTTTCAGCGATGAAAAACCAAGCACGTTCTGATGGCGATCGCTTCCAGTAAAATCTTGAGCTTTTTTTTTTTTTATATTTTTTCAAGGCTTCTCCTTCCGAACAGTACCGCTAGCTCGCTCAATTTCACTCTTTCTGGCTTCCATAAAGAAATGAAAGGGCAAGAAAGAGATAACATTACATCCTGGTCGACCATTCAGGAGAGTACTCTTTCAGCTACTTCTTTTATTGCTCTTGTATAAACGGTTCAAAGCGACTCGATGGAATGCTTTGGATTTATTATACCAGAAGGGTCACTGGTTATATCCGATGCGGATGTTTCGCGATCGGGAATTGGAAAAATTTGTCCTATATCCAAATTATTTTAGCATAAATAATTTTTTATATTCAATCAAAATAATCTATTTATTTTTGCCTTTTTTTTAATCTACCTTTGCCATATTGAAAGAAAATTATTACTATTATTATTATTACCTATGTAATTAAGAGAGTTAGGAATTATTTTTTTAAAGGCTTCTCAGCAATAAATAATATTTGTATAATTAAGAGAATAAAAAAAATTTTGTGACTTGAATATGATTAATTTAAAAGAGATTTTTATACAGAAAAAAAAATTCTTAAACTAAAAAAACTAAGAAGAATCAAAACAAAAAACTCTTAAATCAAGAAAAATTTCTCAATTTAAGAATTTTTGGACTTAAATGAAGACGATAAAGTTCTTTAAGATTATTTTCATAATTCAATAATTTTTTTTTTTTAGCGCAGTTAAATTTAGTATCATTCAAAAGATCTTGATTGTTGAATAAATCGAAGTTTTATCGAAAAAAAATTACAACAAATGAAAAAAAATATGAATACAAAGAAACGACAAAAGAAGGTGACTGAGGTGTCAAGTATCAGAACCCATAAAAAGCGGGTTAGCGCTGCTCGTGTGAGAGGGGGTGTGAAGAATGGAAGAAGACGTTCATCACGATTTTCTTTCCTCGCATCGATCTTAGTTCCTGTGACCGGTTGGAGGGTCTTTCGAAAGTGATCCATCATGTTAAAGGGTACAAACGATCAAGCAAACGTCTTTCGCGTACCATCACTCGCAAATTTGACGTTCTGCTTTCAGCCGACGAGTTACGAGTCAATTTTTAAAGGACACTTGAAAAACGAGGTCACTAATGCTCACGTATCCACTCAAAGCGTTCAACGATTTATTTTTTTATTCATTTTCATATATTTCAATTATATTTAGAGGAAAAATGTCTATCGGTTTTCTAAATTCGGCTTACATTTGAATTTTTCTCGTAGATAATTTATTTTTTAATTAAATTAAAGCGGAAATATTTTTAAAATAAAATAAAATTCTATTACGGTGGAATTTAAAATGAAGCCGGCTGCTTTGAATATTATTGAAGCGCAAAAATAACTCTATAATGAAAAAAAAAAAAAAAAAAAAAAAAAAAAAACATGAAACAGATTTTTCAATAGAAAATAAATCGATTAATACTTGGGATGATACATAAAAGAGTTTGCATAGTGCGTGGGAATTTTAGTCTGAAAAATTTTCCATCAGCAAAATTCTTTGATCGGGTTTTAATCAACGAGTCCACAAGTTTTGTGTTTTTGACGATGGGAGAAAGCCTCACGACAAGTTGATTGGCGGAATTGGCAAGCTTTGTTTAACGTCCCGCAACGCTAATCGAGTAACTGTACACGCACTGTTAAAAAATACGGATAAAAAAAAGAAAACCAAAGTTTGGGTGTGCCACTGGCCGCTTCCAGTGCTCGAAAAAATACATAGGAGTTGAATAAATAGAAAAAATAGAGGGGATGACCGAAAAATGGGAAAATAAAAACTAACGCGAAACGAGAAATAAAATAAACCCAAATGAAAATAAATGAAACAATGGACACGCACGGATAGGATTTCGGTACCAAGGATCAATGATTTCCAATAGCGCCAAGTGGCTCTTTAAATGTTTAGTCAAGCATACACCCAATAAAAGTGTCTGTTAATTTGCGTCAGTAAATAAATTAACCTATATTGCTAATTTCTATTTTATTTTATTTTATTTTATTATATGCTTTAGGTTAAAGTTATTTTATTAATTATTACTCACGACTTTGTCACCCAAATCCCGGACCTTGCACGGCAAATAAACAGTCTGTCCAACTAGGGCCGTTACATTGGTGACTGTTTGCTCGAATATCGGTAGCTCTTCGTTTTCTTGAGACTCTTCGGAATCTTGATACTTTTTTTGAAGCCTTTCTGACTTTCCCAATGGTACTAAAACATAAAAATAATATTTTGAAATTATAAATTAGAAGAAAAAAAAAACATTTTTTAATTTTGCCTTCATTTTTGCAAACTTTCACCAGTCGTTATTTATTAAAACTATTAAAGCCTACTTATTTTTTTATTGAAGGTAATTAGAAAAAAAAAATAAAGAAGCATTTTTAATTTTGTCTGCTAAAAGGTTTTGCTGGACGCGAATGCAGAGGGATGATTTTTTAAAAAATTAAAAGATTAATGGATACTTAAGTATCAACGGGTAAAGTCTTATAGCCGAGGCCGTAACTCGTGATGATTAACTTTATCAGCTGGTTGGTTCTTAGCGTGAATTTATAAGGCTAATCAAGCCGTTGCAGCGGAATGAAAGCGCCTTTTTATTATTTATAAAATATCCAGCTAATTGAGCGATTTATTTTATTGGGGTGTATATTTTAAAATGACAAATAAAGTGTTTGTTCACTGGTACCGATAATTTTATAGTCAGGGTCAGTTTTTAAATGTTCATTTACCCAAAACTAACGCTAATTGGTTGGCCTGATTGCACTAGAGTGTTCTGGAATTTCTTAACCTCTAGAGCTCAATAATTGTTAATTATAAAATGTAATAATTTATTTAGTTTTGTACGGTAAATGAATCATATCGAACTTTTAGCTGGTATTTATACTAAAATATAATTTTATAAATTATCAAATTTCATTGCCGAACGCAGAAATATCGGCTAATAAAATACTGGGGCAGTGACCTTTAATTATAGGACAATTGTTTTTTAGTTATTTTACGAGGACATTACTGTACTCGGGAATTTTATTTTTTTTTATAATAAAATTTATGATAGCAATTAGTTATATTCATTTTGACATTTAAAACACTAATTGAGAAATTAAAAAAATTGTACAACCTTATGAATATTTTATTATTGAAAATTTTTCGCTTCATTGAGTGAATGATGGTGGTTATCAAACATGTATAAAATATAAAATATTTCAATACAAAAATACGCTCAAATATTTTATTAAAGTTCGGTTGCAACTCAATTTAGTTTTAAAATATTTAATATATTTTATGCGTTGACAAATACCGGGATTGCTTTTTCATTAAATTTTAATTCGTATAAAACATAACAACGCTCATAACTCTAAAATTATTTTTTTACATAAAATCAAACTCAATATTATTGCTTTTCATGAAAATTCTCTTCACTTAATTTAATCGTAAATAAAAATTTCATAACTAATTTTTTTTAAATGAAACTTCATTCGCAAAAAAAAAAAAATTAAAAATTACATTATAAAATTAGTAAATCAAATAAAAGGGAGTTAAAAATTCGCAATGTTAAATGTAAACAAAATATAATTTACACGGTTTCTTAACAGTGCATTACCTTTTGTAGTAAGCTAATTGTATCACATAAATAATGTCACGGACAAACACCATTCTCTGTCACTCGTCTTCGCAAATGGTTAAACATGCTACGTCATGAGTAGACTATCACTCTCTTACTCCCTAAACCCTTGTATACTCAACATAACAGTTTACTGGAGATAATGCATGTACAAAGCCGTTTCGGTGTAGCGCGATTCAATGTCATTCGGGGTTGCAGTTACACTCACCTCAAATTCTGCAATATACGCGTGATAACATACAAACACACACGCGGACATTAATTACGTTTAATTTATCGTTATCCATGATTAATGTCATCACTTAATCAGGTTCTGTCACTTTGCTTTAAAATTTTATGATTCACATTCTATTTTATTTTTTTTTTCTTTATATTTTACTTATCAAAAATTTACTTCATTCCTTCTTTTCAGGCGAATTTTGTTTAAATCTACAAATTTAATCACTTAAGTAATCCAATGAGGTTCAAAAATAACGTTGATTCAAAAATTTACGTATCTATGTAATATAAAGCGGCTTGTGGACAAAATAGCTCCTACAATTCTAATTGGATCGTATTAAAAGTCAGTATATCTACTCTGAAGACGAATACTTTGAATAAATTCGAAAATGAACAAAATTGATTGATTTATTAAGAAATGGTATACGATAAAAAAGTTAATTTAACTTAAAAAAAAAATCTATAACCAAAAATACTTTTTTGAAGGTAATAATTTTTTGGTAACTGAATTGGGGGATAACTTTGAATTAAAAAGAAAAAAAAATTTATTTGAATTATGTAAACCATTTAAAATAATCTCATGTTCTTAATTTAACTAAAAAAATTTTTAAATTAAGAAATTTTTCTGGGTTTAAATAAATTTTACTTGATTTAAGAATTTTTCTACTTTATTCAACAAGATAAAATTCTTTTAAATTATTTTTTTTGGTTCAAGAATTTTTTTTCTTTGTTCAAGTTAATTTTTTTTTCAATATATAATTTTTTTTTTCAAAGACAAAGTCATATGTGTTGAACTCGTTTTAAGTTAACGTGCAATATAACGCAGCTTATGGATGTAATAGCTCTTATAATTTTTCACAGGTCTTAATAAAACTTAGAAAATGAATTTCTTACATGGTGTTCTTAAATGAGTTTGAAGATGTTGAAAATAATTCGATAAGCTTAAAAATGATGACCACAAAATTTAAAAAATACTAAAAATCACATTTTTTGAAACTAATACAGTGGATAAATTTTTATTAAAAATGAGATAGCACATATCGGAACAATTCACATCAAAGCTAATGATCTTTCTTATTTAATTAAAATTTTTTATTAAATTAACAATTATTTCGCTTATATTGTTTCAATAAAAGAATAAGTTCCTATTAAAAATATTAATAAATCTGACAAAGTTATAAATATCAAAATTAGCCTTGCATAATGTGAAATTGACAATAATTCGGTGGGTGGTCGAGTCTGTATACCCTGGCTCTTGATCCACTCTCTTGGGCACCCGCATGTCCCCGACGCCGCTTTGCCCGGTAGCTACACGTGGCGTGTTTCCTCTTGAAAACAATGAGTAGGAGGATGAAACTTTACAGCCGGGCTCACGGTTGAGAGACCGAGAATCGTATATTTAAACCGCTATGGTCATAAAGTGCGGTTTAACTATGGCTCAGTTGTGTAGTATATAATATAATAATAATACTTTGGACAAGTTTTGCCGCGGATTTCTACTATTCTACTAAGTTTAACTTGTCAACGCACATTTTGCGAATGAATATCTAATAAACTCTGACACTTCTCTAACAATTAATAACTATGCATCTATGCATCTATTTCCGTGTTTATTGTTGATGAAAACTGTTTCTTTTATTCTCACAAAAAAGGAAGGACAACTTCTGATTTAATGGCTCAAAAAATATCTACATAATAAAAAATTTTTGATAATTTTTGAGGGTAGAAAAATAAAGTTTGGTGTTTATAAAATTTTCCAATTAAACGAAATGTTTTTCTGCAGAGAAAAAAAATTAGCTAGAGTGAAAAAAAAATTCTCTCACCAAGAAAATTATCTCAAAGGGTTTCATTGTCTTGAATCAACACAAAAAATTTTTGAATCGAATAAAATTAACTTGATTTAAGATTTTTTTCTACTTGATTCAAAATCATTTGGAGCTAGAAGAAATCTCTTTCCTGAAAAAAATATCTAAAAAAATCTAATAAAAAATTTTTTCTTTCTGTGTACACGGAAAGAACAAGATGACACTGGATATCATCCCAGATTATACTCAGTGATATGCGTGGCGAAAAAAAATTTTAGATAGTATCTAAAAAAATTCCAGATTATACTAAGTGATATCTGGATTATACTCATTATAATCTAGATTATACTCATTAAATTCCAGATTATACTAAGTGATATCTGGATTATACTCATTATAATCTAGATTATACTCATTATAATCTGGATTATACTAGCTACTATCTGAAATTTTTTTTACTCTTCAAAATTTACGTTTAAAAATTTCTTTTATCTAAGAAAACAAAAGGCAAAAAACTTTCGAATCAAGCCAACCAGCTTTTTCCAAAATAATTTTCTGAGATCAAGAATATTTATCTTGAATGAAGTAATTTTTTTTTTTTTTTTCAGTATTGATAAGCAATCGCTAATATTTCAGAACCCAAATAAATAAAAACCGTCAAGAATCGGAACTAAGCTCATGAAAAATAGGCTTTTCTTGAATTCATAACTCCTCATAAAATTTATTTCTGAAAAAACATTCTTTGTTAAGCATTAAAATATAAAACACACTTTGTATAGTTACAAATGTCAAGTAATAAAAATATATCCCATACAATAAAGTATCTCGTATCCGGAAGACAATAAAATACACTGCGCTAAACAATGTTCGCTTTTGTAATTTTTTCGAAGAGCATAAAGACAAATAAATAAAAAGAGACGTAAGAAAAAATAATCCAAGGTGAAATTTTTGTATATGTTTAGTAAACGACTGTTTTATACCATCATTTTATTTCTGTCACTAAAACTACGACAATTTTTTCACCCCCGCATATGATTCGAGCGCAAAGGCCACGCTTTGAAATTGACACATTGCCTGAAGCCAAGAGTCTCGGTATCACGATAAAAAAGATAGATGAAAATTTAAGATGTTTAGATAGGTATTTTGAGTAGGTTATTGTTATCATAAGAAAACATTGAATCAAGTATTTTTATTAAAAAAAATTTGATAATAATCGAGTAAGTATTCTTTAAAGGGAGTATATTTTTACTTATTTTGCTAAAATAAATTTACTCCGAATTTTAAGGCTTGTGAATAGACTTTTTAACTTTTTATTGCCTGTTGATGTTGTCAGCATTGATATTTGGGGCAAATATTTAAAGCGATCAAATAAAAGTAGTTCAAACAAATTGTAATGAATTTCATTGATTCAAATAAATGGCAACTGTTTGATTCCAAATGATTTTTTTAGCGGCAGATCAAATGATTTTATCTAGTTAAATATTTAAAGAGGCTAATGAATATTCTGTGAATTTTTTTAGTTCTATGACACGGAGCGATCGAGTGTTTCCGTGAAATATTTGCGCTTCTAAATGTTGCCCGAAGATTAATTCGTTAGTGGTATTCGACAGTAAATAAAAATAATTAAACACAAAAACGTGTGATAGTGAAACAATTCAAAGAATTTCAAAGCTGTAGAGCGTTTTAAAGAATCTCTTGTTTTTCACACTTTTATTTATAAATAGTCGACATTCTTCACAACTCGCAAATTGTTTCTTTTACTTCAAAAGAAATAAAAGTGATGGCGATAATAATTAACGTCATTGGAGAATTTAAATGAAAATAAAAAATATTGAATAGTGAAATAATTTACATTTTCTCGGTACAAAGTGATGTGAAGTAAAAAATAGAAATATCTCTTTGACGAGTTTTTAAATAACTTGGTGAAAATTAAGGTACTAATAAAAAGTAAAAAATATAAAATCATATTTTTTAAAAAATTGATCATTTTCACAAAAAAAAAATTTTAAACTTTGATCCAAGATTAAAATTAGAAAAATAATTATTTTTATGTCTTTGCCGATATTTTCGGAATCCTCAGAATTTCAGCTTTAAAACCCTCTACGAGTTTTTTAGATTAAAAAATTTTTTCGCAAAGTTTTCAGCGCCCCCAGTACATTTTTCACATATTTTTTGTATTTGTAAAAGTTTAAGTATTTTAATTGTTTTTAAATAATAATTAACATTAAAAATCTTTATTATCCGCAGATACATTACTGAAAAGGATTTTAACTTCTATCATTAATGATATTAACTTTTATCTTCTCTAAATTGTAAAAATTTTGAACTTGTTCCTGAATATTAACAAAAAAAAATTAAAAACACCAATAATCAACAGAATTTCTTAAGCCACATGGCTGTTTCAGATACTTGATATGAAATAAAAAAAATTTATCGACAATAGGCATCCGCAGGAAATCTAAATGGCTTAAATTCACATGGCCATGTGTGAGATACTCGGTATTTAAAAAAAAAAAAAAAAACTTCTATTTTGGCCGTCTACATAATCTGACTGTCAGAAAATTTCACGTATGGTTTTATTAATATTTTATTCGATAAATTAGAAATGTACGAGATAAGAAATGAAAAGTAGTTCGGATTGGCGATTAAAATTTCAAAAACGAAAAGTTGGTTTGGTATCGAGTGAAATAAATTCAAAAATCGTCAAACAAACTTGGAACATGAACGTGATTAAAATAAACTATAAAACAAAAAACGAAAAAAAAAAAAAGTTATTGCCGGAAAACTTTTACATTGATCCGATAAAATTGCGCAGAGTAAACTCCAGTCCGAACGTGATTTTTTTTCTGGACTAACAGGAACTCAAGCTTTGGAAAATAAAAACTAAAAATAAAATAAAGAACGGAAGGGTAGCAGAGCAGAGGGGGGGGGAGGAGGAAAAAGAGAGTATGGGTAAAATAAAAACAGATGAAAATGAGTTGGATGGATGAAAGAAAAAACGGTCAGATACCAAACGAAGAGAGTAATGAGTAAGTGAGTGAGTGAAATAGAACGAGAAGACTATAGAGATTACATCGGGAATCCCAACGATGGAGCACGAACAGGAAAACATTCGTTTGTTCGCGGCGCCCGGAATAACACGGAGACCCTAAATCACCTACCCGGTAAGAGAGGAGGGTGTAGTGTGTACTGGTACCGTGGGCTCTGCATAATCTACGTACGCGTGGCATCTACCGGTAGTGCCCACCCTTTTCCTTCAACTATTTTCATCCCTCTGCTCTCGATTTCACTCTACTGGTCCGGTTTTTCCTTTTGGTTGCCGATTTTATTCCGGACTAAACGATTTAAGCTGCTACTAAATCAATAAAAATACTGGTACTATTCTTAAACTGAAAAGATAAATTATTTGAGATACAGATTCAAGAAACAATCTTTTTTACAATTGCACGCCTCATAAGCGAAGCGGATAAGGTTATGCTCTACACTCACCTTACAAAAATCAAACCATTTCTTGAACTAAAATTGTCTCTATGTATTTTGTATCGCACTTTTAGAACAATATTTACTCATAAATTTCATGGAAAAATACTAGTTTCAACATTTATGACATTTTGCTTTTTAAATAAATAAAAAAAGCATTAAATTTGAATTAATTCGAGAAATTCAAGAACTGAATTAAGAAAATAAAATTTAAGAGTAAAGAAAAAAAATTATTGTCTTGATAAATATTTTCTTTAGTTAAAAAAAAAAAAAAAAAAAAAAAAACAAGAAATTTTTGAATCAAGACAATAAATTATCTTTAAAATAATTTTATTCTTAAATCAAGAATGTTTCTTCTAAAACCAACTATTTTTATTCGTTTTTTAGTGTACAACTTCAGAACTGGGACACTGGAGAAATTGTGGACACCTCACGACCAAAAGTGTCTCGACAAAATTTATTCGCATTTAAAAAATGTATATCATGTCGACAAGCTTACTCGCTTAAATTGAAAATAAATAATTAAATACTTTAGAAAAAAATATAAAAATACTTTCTTATACTTTTAAAATTTAATCTGGAACCCGTTGCAGAAGTGATATTTTTTCGTAAAAAATAAAATAAAAATAACCAACATTATCCCAGAATTGAAAAATGAAAGTTTATCAAACAAAAGTTTTAAAAGCCAGCCTAAAAATAATGAAATAAAACTCGGTATGCATACTTGAATTGAGTTCCACTTGAGCAAACTCTATTGAGCCCAACATTTAGGATATTAAAATAATCTAACCGAAGACTTTAGTAACTCTGTCGCCTTCATATTAAATTTTCCCGGATCTTCCGAATTATTTTTTTATTTTCATACCTCAACTCATTCTTCTTTTTTCCCATTTATTTTCATTCTTTTCTTTTCATACATCCTATGAATGTATTGTATATAAATATATATATTCTCCAGGTTATTTTAAATTGACGTAATTTAAACTTTCGAGTAAAATATAATAGTTAAAAGTAAAAAATTAATATTCATTTCATTAATACTTAAAAGAATTCAAAATAAAAAAAATCTTGGTTCTTTTTGAACAAAAAAAAAAAAAAAAAAAAAAAAAAAAGACGG
>JZSA01001090.1:0-31138 GCA_000956155.1 Cotesia vestalis
TTTTTTTTTTATTGCCTTTATTTAGTTGTCATTTTTTTATTTAGAATTTTTTTTTTTTGGTAATAACATTTAAGATTTTTGTATCAGGTTAGCAGAAGGACACGCGAGGCTGATGTACAAAAAAACTGTTGATGTCCAAGATGCGATCGTTGCTGCCCAACTTGTGGGAGTTGTACCGATGAAAATGGACTCCGGTTGTCCGTTTCCTGAAGATCCGCAAGCGGCTTTTGAAGAAGAGGGTAAGTTGATTTAATAGTTGAATATTTTTAATATTTTAATTTTTTCTGAACAACTTTGATTAAAAAAATTTTTTTTATACATTTTTAAATTAATATGAATTTTTTTCAGCTGACGCAGTATTAAAATTATTGAATGCAGAGTATTTGACTCCACCAAAAAGTCTTTAGTTTGTGAGTATTTATTAATACTAAGTGATAGTTATTATTTTTAATTAATATGATTGTAAATATTCTCCAACAAAACTTAAAAAATAATTTTTGGGTATGAAATTTTTTTCCATTAAATATATTTTAAAAATAATATTAATATTTATTGACTTAAATACTTAACATACAATAAAAATATAATAATAGTAATAATATTGATTAAAAATAAATATTTTATTGAAAAGAAGAAAATGAAAAACAATAATAATAATAATTGTTCATGACAACACACTCACTTAATATATTTTTTAAACTCTTTATACTTAATATTTATTATTAATTAATTAATTAATATATAACTGTTTGATTATTAACTAAACAATTAACTTATAAAATATAGCTAAAAAGTCCTATTGCCTCAAAAAAATATTTATTGAAGCAATGATTGATTAAAAAAAATTAAAGGTAATATTTGATAATGATTGAAAATTTTGAAGTACAGTACTCATAAAAAATAATAGACATTTAAAAAGATAACTATTTGGATTTAGTTGCTTGTAAAAAGCTAAATTTTTGAATCGACTGTTAAATTACAGATAATTAAAGTATGCAATGTTAAATTATTTTTTATTTATATTTTAGTAACGCGGTTGGTTTGTATTTGCTTGCATCTGTGCGCGAACCGCACTTGCAGCAACATTACCAGCAGCCGATTGGACGTGTTCATTTCTTAAAAATGTTGTTGTAAATTCCTGTTGTGCTTTTGACATGCTCGCGCCAGATGAACGGTAGATGCGATGGATCTGTAAATAATAATAATAATAGTCCTCAAGTCACGGTTGTCACATAGAGACTGCAAGGTTGCTAGTAAGTAATTAATTTTGATAAATTACCTTAGTCAACATTAATAGATCACCAGCAGCAGCGATACCATAACAAGTAGCAATCATAAATATCAGGATACCGACGAATGTTCCTTTTCCAGTCCCATCAAAAGAAGCTATCGCTTTTATTATTCCACTGAAAAATATAATTATTTGTTTTAAATTATCAATTATTTATATTTATATGTATGTATATTTTTTTTTTTGGCCATTCAGTTCATATTTAATTAATCAATTTTTTTTGTATTGTACTTCAATGCTAAGAAGAAAATTTGTAATTTTTTTTTTTTTTTTTAAGACAATTATTTTACTCAAAAAAAATTTTTTTTTAATGATTTTAGATTCCAATGAGTCAAAAATTAAAAATAAAATATTATATAAGTATTTTAATTAAATATAAAATTTTAATTAATTTAGTTTGGACTCAATGGCCAATTTATAAAATTTTTTATCAGTCAGTAAAAATTTTTGTTTAAAATTTCCAACAAAAAAATTAGCGTGAGAAAAATTTTTACTTCTTCAGCTAATGAAATTGTTTAAAATTTTAAACAAATTAATTTCTAAATTTAAAATTATGCATAGAATTACTCATAATAAATTACCAAGTGCCAGCTCCAGGAATTCCAATACCTTGGACACTAGTTACAACAAGTTGAAAGAAGAATACGAAAAAAAATGCCATAAAATTAATGGAACTATCACTCTTGAACGCTTTGTAAGCTGGCCTGAACCAACAGACGAATGAAAACGGTGTAAATAGTATGAGGTAGAGTATACCTAGACCGAATGTTTCGAACTCTTTGTAACACAGCATTAAAGCAAAACCACCGATCACATTTAATAATAATACAAGTCCATGAACTGAAACATCCATAAAATCATTTGATTATTACAGACAATTAAATAAAAATAAATAAAAAAAAATAAATTTAAAAAACACATAAAAAATAAATAAAAAAAATAAATTAAAACAAAATATTATTTTTTTTTTTTTAATAATAATAATGAGTTTACTCTATAAATCTAATAAAATTTACATTTTCCTATAGATTAATTATATTTTCAGTTCGGAGTGCAATTAAAAAAAAAAAAAAAACTACTATTTTTTCCGAGAAGCAACTTAACTATTGTACATAAAAAACATTAAAGATATGATATGTATTTATGGTTATAAGTAGATTACATAATTAACCACATGTATTATCATTTTACTTAATTCCGTTAGTATAAGTACAGTAATATTATATATTATTTTTATTAACAAATATATTATTTATTAATATTATCATGATTATTGAATTAATAAAAAAAATCATCTATAATAATAATAAATATAAAAGTGTTAAATATTTGTTAAAAAAAATTATTTAACGCAAGTACGCAAAATTTTGAACTGTCAACCGAAATTAAACTTGTAATTTAATTTTAAAAAAATATTTAAAATTACTTCAGCATTAGGCGATAAAGTTCCAAGCGTTGGTGTCACAGTTTGCTGTGGATTACGTGTGTAATTTGGTGGCGGGATTTCCTGGGTCGGTTGCAAAGTTGCGGGTGTTGGTGTTGCTCCAACACCACCGTACATTGGTGGATTTGAGGCACCACGTACTTGCTGCGTTTGATTGTTATTATTCTGTCCAGGAACAGGGTCTGCAAACGGATTATAATCTTCAATACCCCGCGATGCTGGGGCTGTGTTTGCTGCTCTTCTTACCGCTGGATCCTATAAAATTAAAATAATTATTAACAAGAATCCGATTCAAATTGAAGATATCATGCTTGTAACTAAACACTTTTTTTTTTTTTTTAATACTTTTGCATAAAAATTTAAATAGCATGAAAATAAATTTAGCAGATATTTAATAATTTTTTTTTAACAAATAAATTATGACAAAAAAAAATTGACATTTAGAAATTTAAAAAAAAATAAAAAATGCAATTTTTTAAAAATAATTTTTTTGTTAAATAAAATTTGAAAATTCTCTAATGACTGCTTACTTTAATGTCATTTTTTAAGTGCGTATAACCTCTTAAAAAAACTAAAAATCATTTTTACATAAATTAAATCTGAATTTAACAATCAATATGTCATAATGTATTTTTTTTTAATTCTAAAAACTGTCAGTACAAAAACAGACTGTCATATTAAATCTGCTGTCTTAAGTGCAAGAGCGATAATTGTAAAATGTCAAATTTAATGTCAGTATTTTAAACTGTTGTGTTTTATACATTGTTATCATACAATGCCATATGATTAAATTTTACGTGGAAGTGAATCATCGATTGATACACATACATACATGCATATCATATATGTACATAGATATTGATGCATACACATATGTACTATTTTTCAAGTACTAAATAACTGTTAAAAAAAATTAAGTAAAATTAAAAACACTTTTAATTATAAATATTATTAATGATAATAATAAAAATAAATAATAAATAAATGTAAAAATACTTACTGCGAAAGGATCATTGATAGTCGGTTCACCAAAAGGATTTTCATCAAACCCAGACATTTTGATTTAATAATTCACGTAATTAAATTTAACTAATAAATATTTATTTATTTATTTATGATTATTTAAATTAAGATATTATTTTTTATCACTGTTTTTAATTTACAGGAGACCCATCGCGTATATTAGTTTTTAATGCGGAGTAATAAATAATTTTGATGTATTTATGTGATATATATATCAAGACAAGACACTGAAGTAGTTTTAACGAAAGGTTTTTCTTGATGGATTTAATGAAACGTCTACGTCTCGCGAGCTAAATGTCTAGTCGACCGGTCAAATGAAACTGTTATTTTTTTAACTTTTTTTTTTTACCAGCAGTTTGTTTTGTTTTGATTTTTAACACAAAAAAGCGACTTTTTATTTCAGATTAAAAAAAAATTAAAGATGTTTTTTTTTTTATTTTATTTTACTTAAACTTTGAGAACTGTCAGAGCTAATTTAACAATACCAAGTTTTTATTTTTGTGATTTTTTAGATTTGTGACGTATATGTCTTGCGCTTCAATGTTTTCTGTGGGTAATTTAGGTGTTTGGTTATGTTGTTGCCAGCAAAGAAGAAATTTATCTTGTTGGCAATTTTATTTTTCGTTAAAAAAAAAAAAAAAGAGCGAAAATTAAGTCAACTGATATTTAAACATTTTTGTAATTTTTTTTTTGGAAAAATCATTACAAAAAAATCAGAAGAAAAATTTCATTTGTAAAAAACTTGAAAAAACTTTAAGTGCAATTTTAAAAAAACATTTTTTTGTTCTAATTTAATAAATTTAAAAAAATTAGAAACGTCGGCTAACTAGTATTATAAAAAATGACACTGAAATTCAGCAGACACATAAAAATTGAACTTGAAATCTAAAAGAATTTTTTTTTTAATTATACACTGAAAAAAGTAAACTATAAAATTCACTCAGATTCCGGTTAATTTTCATTAATTCTTTTTAAAAATATATTTATCAAGAAAAAAATTTTCTAACTCAAAAATTTGTCATTTTTGTATTATTTAATGCAATTAGATATCAAAATTTATTTTTTTTTAATAAATAATTAGTAAACATTTTCAAACTATCAGAAATTAATAATTTTAATATTTTCCAAAAAAAGAATGAAATAAAAAAATTTTTTTCTAAATAAATAAATAAGTAAGAATGTTTTAAATTCAGAATAAATTTTTTTTTATTTTTTTATAAATTAAAAAAAAATTACTATATTTACAGAAGTTAGTCACATTAATATTTTTAAAATAGTAGAAAATACCTAAAAAAAAGTTTATTAATTTATTGATAAGAACAATAATTATTTTAAAAAATAAAAAATAAAACAAAAGGATTCCCCCGAAGGGGAACGAGGTGGCGATTGCTCGATAGGCAAGTTTATCAATTCACAATTTTCTGACTTGCGTCATTATTTATCATTTTATTTAGCAGCTTAATTTCGCCTACTCCTCAACCGGTACGGAAGTTGCATTAACTCTTCCCCGGAAGAAGACCACCTCTTCGCCGCAAGTGACCACTCCTGGATTGCCTGACCTTCCACGCAGAACTCCTATTCTCGAGATTGGCGGCTAAGCCTTTCATCATCAGTTTTGTGCTTGCGCACTAGTTTAGGACTGTGTCCCTTCAATAGCTGCTCCGGAGAGCTTAGTTGCGGAAGACTGCGTGGTTGGACTGATACCCCTCGTGAGAAAAGAACGGCGGCGCTCCAGGATACAACAGAGAGAAACAAGCAGAGAGCTGAGACAAGCGATGAGATTGGTCACACTGCGACGAACCCTTAGGCTTCCAACATGACTCGCTGGAGGTGCCCGGAGATTCATGATCCAAAATCTTATATATTGAAACTACTCTATGAACAACCACTTGCGAGAATTTTCTACCCTAACGCCATCTTCTAGCTTTTATGGAAAAATAGACAAAATCAATAAATTTAAAAATAAAAATTTTTTCTATTTTTACTACCAAATTTTTCTACTAAATAATAATAGTAAAGAAACACCAAAAATTAATTTTTTTTGTAAATGCAAAAAAAAAATATTTTTTTTAATAATTTGATGGAATAAAAAAAGAAAAAAATTTATATTAAATAATAATTAACAAAAATTAATTTTTACAATTGAAAAATTCATTGATTTTTTTTCCGTCAATTATACAAATAATTTTTTTGTAATTAATCAGAATAAGAGTCCACAAATCTTTTAATAAATAAAAATGATAGCTGCAATTTTTTTTCAACTATTATATTTATTTTCTGAATTAAAAAAAAATTTTTTTTCAACAGTTTTTCAATGAAAAAAATTGTATTAATACTTAAAACATTAAATAAAAAAAAAATATATTAAATTTAATGAGCTTAACAAAATTTTAAAAATGTCATCATGATTTATTTATCACTGAATGAATAATTTTCGTATGATATAATAAAAGACAATAATAATTTTGTCGCTTATAATTTACAACTATTTTTAATTTTTCCTATTGTCAAATTAGGATACATACTTAATCCTAATCACAAATTAAATAACAAATAAAAAAAAACAGTAAAAAAAAAACATAAAGACGCAGATTGCAATATTGAAATATTGGTGAGACAATTTAGCCAATAAAAGTTAAAAAAATTTGAAATTAAATTAATTAAATCATTAATTTCTTTTATGAATTTATTATTTCTAATCTTTAAGATTTTTCGATCAAAAAAATTTTTAATTTTTATTCCAAGTAGAAAATTTTTTCATTGAAAGAGAAAGTGCCTTTAATAGGGTCTTTTACCTTATCTAAATTAAATAAATATAGATATTTTTTTTGAAGATCTTTGCCTCGTTAATTTACAATTTCTGCTGGTAATTTTTCCCACATACGTATTACAGTTACAACAAAAGATTTTACCATAATTAATCCATAAAATAAACACGAATTTATTTTTATTAATTAGAAGACTCGATAATTAATTAAATTAATTTAATCGAACCTTAAAAAAATCTAGCCTAATGGAAACTCGAAAAAAATTACGGATAGCCGCGTGTTTGCTGACTGCGACATTAATGATAATGTTCTTTACTTATATTTGTTTAATTTATTTAAAAGCAAAATCGAGAGCTGCTAAATTAAACAATATTAAAATCATTAAAATTGTATTGGATTGAAAAAATGAAAGTATATGTGAGTCAAACGGAACATCTCGCATTTGGAAGAGAAAATTTTCAAGTGTCTGAATACAAACGTAAGCGTGACGATTATATAACTCTTAAAGTCGAAGCATTCTTTGAAATTGAAGACGGCGATAGATCTGAAGAAGTTGTTAGAGAGATGATACAAATTTTTATTGACTACACTAAAAATAATAATGAAGATTACCAAAAATGCGTCGCGAGTTTTATAAAAGCGGTCAATGATAAAGTTATTGATGAAAAATTAACTTTTACTGAGCCTGTTTCTGTAAAGGCAAAATATATATGGCTGTCATACTGTTTTCTGTTAAATTTATATGAATATTCTGTTGAAGCCGAACTACTTGAAGCTGTTGAGAGGAATATTTCTATTTGTCACTCTTTGATCGTAAAAATAATTCCAAAATTAAATTTCTTCTTTGAAAAAATTAATACTCCAACGCCGATGATTAATACATCGCGATTATTGACTAATTATTTGTTCGATGAAACAGAAATTGGTGAGACAATTTAGCCGATGAAAGTTAAAAAAATTTGAAATTAAATTAATTAAATCATTAATTTCTTTTATGAATTTATTATTTCTAATCTTTAAGATTTTTCGATCAAAAAAATTTTTAATTTTTATTCCAAGTAGAAAATTTTTTCATTGAAAGAGAAAGTGCCTTTAATAGGGTCTTTTACCTTATCTAAATTAAATAAATATAGATATTTTTTTTGAAGATCTTTGCCTCGTTAATTTACAATTTCTGCTGGTAATTTTTCCCACATACGTATTACAGTTACAACAAAAGATTTTACCATAATTAATCCATAAAATAAACACGAATTTATTTTTATTAATTAGAAGACTCGATAATTAATTAAATTAATTTAATCGAACCTTAAAAAAATCTAGCCTAATGGAAACTCGAAAAAAATTACGGATAGCCGCGTGTTTGCTAACTGCGACATTAATGATAATGTTCTTTACTTATATTTGTTTAATTTATTTAAAAGCAAAATCGAGAGCTGCTAAATTAAACAATATTAAAATCATTAAAATTGTATTGGATTGAAAAAATGAAAGTATATGTGAGTCAAACGGAACATCTCGCATTTGGAAGAGAAAATTTTCAAGTGTCTGAATACAAACGTAAGCGTGACGATTATATAACTCTTAAAGTCGAAGCATTCTTTGAAATTGAAGACGGCGATAGATCTAAAGAAGTTGTTAGAGAGATGATACAAATTTTTATTGACTACACTAAAAATAATAATGAAGATTACCAAAAATGCGTCGCGAGTTTTATAAAAGCGGTCAATGATAAAGTTATTGATGAAAAATTAACTTTTACTGAGCCTGTTTCTGTAAAGGCAAAATATATATGGCTGTCATACTGTTTTCTGTTAAATTTATATGAATATTCTGTTGAAGCCGAACTACTTGAAGCTGTTGAGAGGAATATTTCTATTTGTCACTCTTTGATCGTAAAAATAATTCCAAAATTAAATTTCTTCTTTGAAAAAATTAATACTCCAACGCCGATGATTAATACATCGCGATTATTGACTAATTATTTGTTCGATGAAACAGAATTTTCCAAGGATTTGAATGATAAGGAAGCTTTGAAGCCTTTGATAGAAGAATTAAAAATATTTTCTCTATCGGTTAAGTTTTATAACGCTCTCGGTATTTATGAGTGACAATCGAGAATTTTCGATTTTCAAAATTTTATAAATAAAAAACTATCAACCTTACACAATTAAAAATTTTGCGTCATTACATAAAAAAATTTTTGTGTTAAATATTTAACACTTTTAGCTGTAAATTTAACATTTATTGTGTTAAATTAACACAAAAAAGTGATAAATATTTAAGATAAAAATTTTTAACACAAAATTTTTTGACGCAAAATTTTTTACTGTGTAGGAAAATTTTATAAGAGTAATTTTCGTTAAAAAAAAATAACCAATTCCCAAAAAATTATTTTTTAAACAAATAGTTATAAATAATTTATGAAAAAACATAAAAATAATTTGATTTTGTATACTGACCTCAAAAGTTTACGAAAAGGTAATACAGCGTCTAAGCTAAATCTTAATTTTGAAATTACAGCGAAAATATTGATTTTTTATTTAAATCATAAGAAACCTTTTTTCAATAAAATTAAATTTTAAACAATTTTTGTCTTATAAGTTTTTTTATAGAACCAATATTTTCACTGTAATATTAAAAATTTGAATTATTTATTTTAAAATTGCGGCAAAAATTTCACCCTACTTATTATTTATTAATTAATATTGAATAATATTTATAAAGCTCTTGGGATTTAAATAATTAAAACAATTATATTTCTTTTAATTATTTTTATTCATTTAAAATGGCAGAGCGTGTTGATAATTGAGACCTGACATTTGCAAATAATTCAAGTGCCAAAAATAATAAAAATTATTACCATTTTTACCAAAATACTTAACTGATTTAATTGATACTTGAAAATTTTTTTCCAATAAATTAATTACTAATTCAATCTGTAAAATAGCACTTGAAAAATTAAACAATACCAGACCACAAGTATTTTCTTACAACATTTTGTAGCGAGCTTAAACAATATCCATCGTTTTTTATTATGATTATTCTTACACACTGACATATAATAATAATAATTAAATACTAAAGCTAATATAAATTTCCAGTCAACTACTGTATTTTTTTAACAATTAGCTGTGTTCTTTAATATTGATCACAAATTTTTGCTTCAAAGCTTTTAAAAAAAAAAAAAAAAAAAATTTTTTTCTTTTTTTCTGAACAAGGAAAGAATTTCAATAAATATTTACATTCGACTTCAAAAGTGTACAACACATTATACATATAGTGCGCATTGCAATAATTTGTCACATTTACTGTTATGTATTATGCTTATATTATGTTTAATATTAATGATGATGATAGTAGTCAATACTCATTGATAATGCATAAAAATAATTAATAATTATAATATAAAATTTATGATTTTTTTTTTTAAGTGATAAAATAAGTATTTAAAAAATAGAGCACCCACCTAACACTTTTGTTGAGGTGCGCAAAAGCGGTATAATACATTTTTAAAGCGTAAATGAAAGACTAGAAAGAGCATCGTGTGGCAAACTTAAATAATATTGAGCTACTGTTCTCATAAAGTTTTTTTTAATTATTTTTATGGTAAAAATGTATAATACTAAAATAAAAGTCACATAGTTAAAAATTTTGCGCCGTTTGCGTCAAAAAATTTAACAATTTTTTGTGTTAAACTTTAACATTTTTTTGCGTTAAAATTTAACACTTTTTTGTGTTAATTTAACACAATAAATGTTAAATTTACACATAAAAGTGTTAAATTTTTAACACAAAATTTTTTGACGCATTAACGCAAAATTTTTTTACTGTGCAGAAAATAATTGAAATAAATTTGATTAGTGATACTTAAATTAAATTAAAAAAAAACTTTTTTGAGAATGTCAATCTTATAAATAAATTGTTGATAATACACAGCGGAGTAAAGCAAATTTTTATATATTTATAAATATATGTTTGTTTGTTGATAAGTTTTAAATGCAGTACAACAATGGTTGCAAGCACGAAATGGCAAGAAGTTTATAATTTAAATAATTATTATCTTGTTTTCTTATTTTCTTGGTGATGCAGTCAAAAATTTATTAAGTTGGACACAAAACTGCAACAAAATTATTTTTTTTTATAATAATTACAGCAATATAAATTATTGTTTACTTTTAATTTTTTGAAATTACCTTTTAAAATATAGTCAGTCAGTAATGTTGGGACTGTGGGACTGTCTTCATTGATAGCTTTCAATACTGAAAAAATAATAAATTTATTAATGACTAAATCGAATGTTTTTTTTTTTTAATTTATGCTGATAGTGAAAATACACTGAGAGAAAAAATTTATTTTTTTAAAGAGGTTTCAAGAATTATCAGCTATTTTAAGATTTTTACAACTTAAAATCTTCTAAAATTGTTTTTTAAAATTTCTTATTCTTTAAAAAAAAAATTCAACTTATAAATATTTCAAAATTTAATACCATTAATTATTACTTGTTATTTTGAAATAAAGGCAAAAATTCTAGCCCTGCACATTAATTTCTAAAAGTAATAAAAAAAAAATTTTTTTTTTAATATTTACTTTTAATTAAAACTTGTAGTGCTTGATTATTTGGCGGACCATTGTCTGTATGATACGGTATGACTGTGGTAAGATATTTAGATTCCTGAAGAGATCTGTGCTGGGGCAAGGGGCTAGTTCCATTGCTGCGCTTCTTGGTGACATGATGCTGTCTACGTCGATTTTGCACAGCAAGAAGCAGAGAAATAAATTGATTCTTCAGTTCTTTTTCAAATTCCAGTTCATCCCTCAGAGCCAGCTCGGCAATCAATGTTTCACTTAGCGCACCCACAAGAGCTTCCATTTCGCCCAGCAGTCCAATCAGCTCGTTAGATGACAATTGCTTCAATTCTGTCATTATTATCCCAATTAAAAAAATTGGTTACAATTTAACACAATAAAGTACATTTCCTGTATTCATGCATTGTTGAATTTTAAATCAGAAAATTTTGAATAAAAAATTTATACGCACTTTTCTCGTACAAAGGTGAACCGAGAACTTCGCGACTTCGTTCCAATACTTCATCCGTATCTAGCATTGATCCGTCAGTGTCTGGTGACCTTTCCATTGATGGGCTTTCCTGTTGATTTAATTTTTATTTTATTTTATTGTTCATATTTCAGTTTAATTTAATTTTAAAAAGGCAGCGACAAGTTTTTTTTTACCGAAAAAATAAAGGAGTAACATTTGAAAGAATTCTCCATCGTCATTTTTTTAAAAATTAAATTTTTAAAAATCGATTACATGCAACGCTTACTAATCTTAATTTAATATTAAGATATAAAAGAGTATTTAATATTTTTTAATAAAAATTGTTAGATATATACACAGAAAGAACAAAATTACACTGGATATCATCCCAGATTATATTGAGTGAAAAAAATTTTCAGATAGTAGCTAGTATAATCCAGATTATACTGGGGGATATCTGGATTATATTCAGTGTAATCTGGATTATACTAGCTACTATCTGAAACGATAAAATACTTCCGTAATAGTTTTCTTTGTTGCTTTTTAATCTCTTTTGTACTTGAATATTCATTAATGTAAATATAAACTCATAGTTACCATAAAATAAATATCAAAAACTGAATCCATAAAATAAAGATAAATTTAATAAAACTCAAAATAATTCCCGAAATTAATGAAAAATAATTTTTTTCTTTTATTAAAAACCGTTTTTGTAATTTCCTCTTTAAGAATAAAAAATTTCATGACATTAAAGTTAACTGCCACGCGGTAAGAGCAAGATTACACTGGATATCATCCTAGATTATACTGAGTGAAAAAAAATTTTCAGATAGTAACTAGTATAATCCAGATTATACTGAGTATAATCCAGATATCACTCAGTATAATCCAGATTATACTGAGTATAATCCAGATATCACTCAGTATAATCCAGATTATACTGAGTATAATCCAGATATCACTCAGTATAATCCAGATTATACTGAGTATAATCCAGATATCACTCAGTATAATCCAGATTATACTGAGTATAATCCAGATATCACTCAGTATAATCCAGATTTTACTGAGTATAATCCAGATATCACGCAGTATAATCTGGATTACAATGAGTATAATCCAGATATCACGTTTTTTAATTTTATTTAATAAAAAAATTATGTTCAAAAAATTGCATTAAAATTTTTTTTTTTAAGTCCCACAAACTAAAGTCACGAGTCTTATAATTTAAAAAAATTTCTACATGTCAAAATTTTTTTCTCAAAAAAATTATTAAATATTTACTCAATTTATTTTCATAAAAATTCCTCCTACAAAAAAAAAGAAATTAAATGGTCAAATATGAGCAATAAGATGCTGGGAATTTAAATAAAGTATGACGGTTTAGTTTTATGGATTGAGGTCAATCTCACTTATTTCTCGCATTAATATATATAAAATACCAAGTCACGTGATTTATCTCGCTACTACAAAATAAGCAGGAAACCGTGACGCGTGTCTGGTGTGCAGTAATAATAACAATAACTTAATAACACACTGTTAATAACAGAAAGGAGCAAAAGCGCAAATTATCATCCGGAAATGCATCAATAAAATTATCCCTTCGTATAAATAAATTTATACTTTCGACCAATTACTATAATTTCTTCCCATGCCCTACATCATTAATTATGTGATTTATCAATCACCCTCAATATATCTTTATTCATTATTTTTTTTTTCTCAATAAACAAACTCCATAATAATTTATTTCTTCTTTAAAACTTAGCATAAATTTATTTCTTCTTTAAAATTTACCATTTATTTCTTCCTTCTAAATCCTTCGACAGAAAAATTTTAAATCCTCATAATAATAATCCTAATAATAATAATAATAATAAATAAAATAAAATAAAATATTAATCCACTGAATTGAAAGCATTGATGCGCGCACGCGCGTTAATATTGACGTTGTATACGAATACGATGGGACGAGTATTCTTACGCTACTTGTATATATATTACTGTTTAAAAAAAATATTTTATCATGACCCCGTCATCTCTTATAACTGATTACGCATCAGTTTAATGTATCAAGCTTAATTTACTTCGTTAAGAGCAATTAATTTTTATTAATCCATTAAAAAAAAATTTTTAATACTGGAGAAGTTAAAGAAGAAAGAGAAAAAAAAGTCGTGACTTTTTTTTGTGCAGTTGCAGGTGTAATTTTGTGCTCGGTGAAGCGACCATCGTATGGATGACGAGAATTTATATCCTATATCCGTGTAAATGTATATATACACAGGTATATATGGATTTGTATTGGTATATAAGGACCGGAGGGTCGAGTGCGAAAAATACCTGCTTTAAAACGTGTTTCGGTTGGGTGATTTAAAGCCTTGCGTTTATGAGCCTATTCATTTTCGAAAAATAAAATTCTTGATGGGATAAAAAATAATTGAAGCTTTTTTAATTTTTATTAATGATAAATAAATAAATAAATAAATAAATAATTTAATTATTTTAATGGTAATGATAATGAACTTACTGGCATTCGTTCATTATTTCTTCTTGTGTCCTTACTTGGACGGGAGCAAGAGTTTCAACATCAGTAGCATAATCTCGAAAGCAAGATGTTATTTTTTCATCAAATGTATTTACAAGATCTTCAAGACTCCCACTAAACGGGCTGAAAGTCCCTTCTTGGAGTATATCTGTCGTTGTTGTTGTTGTTGTTTCGTGTGTCGGCGGTTCATTGGCATTGCAATTTTCACCAAAATTAACATCTAAGCTAGCGTCTAATAAATGTTCTACTTAAAAATTCAAAATAAAATTTTTATTATTAAAAATTATTATTATTATTAATATTGGGAATGAAATTTATTAACATACCTGTTAATAAATTCATATTTTTCAATGTCGCCGTATCTTCTTCTTCAAATCGTGCAAGAGGTGCCTCAAATTTTAATTCCGATATTTTACCCGCCATGTCCCTCATTATTGACTTTTTTATGGTTTTTCTTTTAATTCTTCTTCCTGTTTTTTCTCAGAAAAATATTCACACACCCCCAAAAAAATACCCTTGATTTTTTTTTTTAACAATTATCAATTTTAAAATATAAAAATAAACGATATTATTTTATCCGAACATTATTTAGACACTGGCGAGATTCGTTTTAAGTCAAAAATAGATTATAGTTTTTTTTAAATAAACATTTATAAGGAGGACTTTCCGCGGTGAAATTCACAGTACGACTGGTTCGACTGCTAGCCTCAAAAGAGGGGATGCTTAACTCCCAGTGACTCAGAAGGGGGATACTCCATTCCACCCAAACTTGTCTATATATACTCCTATTTATGGCTATATATGTCCAATAGTTGGAGGGGAACATCAGACCATTTGGAGCCAGATCTTCGACGTATAAACCCGAAGAGCCACCGAAAAATTTTTAGAAAAAAATTTAATTTTTTACCGAAAAAAATCTTTTAAATTTTCTTTCTCAAAAAAATTAACCATTTTTTTATTTTTTTAATTAAATTTTAATTGCCAAATCCTCAAAATTTATTATGTAAGGGACTTTTTTTGGATCATACACTCCTGAACAATGACTGCAGTATCTACTGCAAGTAATTTTGCGGGTAAAATGATCAATTATCGGTATTAAATACCGACTGTAAGACAGTACGCAATTTTTTTTATTTCTTCTCGAATTAATTTATGTATAATTATTGCGCAGGTCGGAAAATTTAAATAAAAAAAAATTAAATACGCATTTATGATAAAAATAGAATTTAATTATAATGAAACTGGCAGTAAAATTAAAAGGTAAATAAAAAATATTTCTTTTCACAATTTTATAAGGGTTGAACTTAAAAATTTTATTTAAATTTTGTTACGCTTGATTTCTTCAGGTTGTTTTTAAATTTAGACAGGCGTTATTTATAGTTTGTCTTACTAATGTCTAACAGTGTGCTGTTATCAGTTAGTCTTATATTATTTGAGCAGAGAAATGCATTGTTTGCGCCAGTATAGTACAAATTTATAAAGGTTACTTGCTGACATTTGAATAATGTGAGTCAAGTGTTTATGTTAGTTTGTCCTTTATTTTTCTCTATGCACGAATACAAGAATCCGGAATTGGATAATGAACATGGAAATGTCTTGTAGGAAATATATTGTTTGAATTAGTATGTAGAACTGAGGCCTACTAAACTTTTGATATACAAAAAAAAGACTGTTTACTGTTAATGAATTTTTTCATTTTGCAATTAAATTACATTGAATTAGACGATAATTTTAAATAAGCTATCACTCAAAATCATACTGAAGTGAATGAAAAAAAATGGACTCAAAAAGTGAAGTTTTTTGGGAGTTATCGTGACCACATACATCCTACTCACGTACAGACAACCCGACGTCCACCGAAATATTTTTTCAAAACGGTTTCTTTTATACTATCTAGAAAAGAAAGTGTTTCTCAAAGTATCTATTGTCATACAAAAGTGTTATGGTTTATATTTGTCAACTCATTCAATACTCAAAGTGCAAAAAAGTTCAGATAAAAGCAATTTAAGTCGAGATAATTGCTTGACCTTGAGAGAGTGAGAGCAAAGCACTACTCACGCTTCGCGTTGAGACGTGCAATTTATGACTAAAGTGAAGTTAGTTTAGTATCGAAATTCTCGATACTGATCGAAAGAATCGACCCTGATTCCTTATTGGTTAGGGATTGGAACGCACGCGTACAACGCGCGATTTAATTTTCTAGTTTTCTAATCAAAGTAAATAATTAAAGAACTAATTTGGATTTGGTTGATAATTCAACTCCAAATGTCGTTTTCTGTTAGACAAGCTTTAATGTTAAAATAAAATTTTAAATTTCTTATAATAATTTTCCCAACAACAAGTAAATAAATTATCATTAAAAATTCGTAAGAAAAAAATTAAATTAATCGTAAAAAATATCATTAAAATCACCAAATAAGCCATCCAAACTTTAATTTCAATCTTCAAACAAGAAAAATTTTTATCTAAATATTAATCACAAAAATCTTAAATAAAATCCAAATGCCTATCATCTAATTAATAATAGTTATTATTATTATTACAAGTATTGAAAACTATCCACTGAAACATAAAAAACTCTAAAAAAAATCAACCAATTAAAAATGAACTCTCGGTACATGACTCTAAAATAATTAATAACAACCTGATGTTTAGACACTCAAAAGTGTACCTATTAATCTTAATTTAAAAAAAAAAGTCAAAAAAACAACCCAAGCACGCGAAATTAGAGACCACCGTGTCTTGATCTAAATATCTCAGTTGAATAAATCTGTACGTCTCGAGCAATTCATAAATCCACAAATACCCGTGGACGTCTACACACGTGTACATTAACTACACTTGACTACACACTTCCTTGCTTTTACTTGTATATAATATAATATAATATAATATAATATAATATAGTTGATGCAGAGCGTATTAGCGTAAGAAAGTTTAACAAAACACGCACACTTGATCCAAAGTATGCATACACATATACACATATGTGAAGGTATTTCGTGAATGTCAGTTAGGAAAACCAAAACGAGCATCCGACCACACTTGGGATTGTCAAGGATCCTCGTCGTCGGTGTCAAGTGGTACACGATTAGTTTCCCTCTTTACTTTGTGTATTTATACTATTTTTATTTCTATTTGTCTGGGTGATCTATCGGTCGTCGAATGCCCCATCACTTTATTATTACACACTACATCTAGAGTCTAGAGTACTCTCCACTTTCCACTCCACCCGGTAGAGTATTAGTCGGGGGAACAACAATAGCTGATGTAATATGTAACAACATGTGTCGTTTTTGCGTTTATTTGTTATGATTATGATTATGATCATGTATATAGTGCAGATCAGTTGATGTAAAGTAGAGTGTTGAGTGTAGAGTGAAGAGATGAAGAACCCTTAACACTATCGACCAGTTATGCTCCATGGTTCATGGCTTTTACTTTCATTGTATTACCGATCATCATCCTGGATCAAGGGTGTGTATGTGTGTATTATATAAAACCAGAATAACATATACATCACATATGTAATCGTAGTATATAGACAGAATGGGAAACCACTTAGCAGCCGGCTACAACAAACAGATTAAGCGCCGCGTATACAATACAATAACCCACATGTAATATGTGAGTGTGTGTTATGTGTACATAGGTTTTTTTTGCTTTACTTCCACATTTCAATCGCATTTAATGTCATTATACTGTTGATTATTTACTATTTATATTTTACATTTATTAATATTTTATATTTTACTGTTTACATTTTACATCAGAATCATATGCATACACAGAAAAAAAAAAAGTCTTGAGTCAAGCGTAAATTTTCTTAAATCAAGAAAATCTTAAGGAAGACTGAAAATTTCTTGAATGAAGTTAAAATTTTTTGAACGAAGTTAAATTTTTTTAAGCCAAGAAAATTTCTTCTTGCTCCAAAATAACTTCAGTCTTCCTTAAAGTTTTCTTGGTTCAAAAAAATTTTTTTTTCTGTTTATCAACATACATGCAAGTTACTTTAATCGTTTATTTGTACTAATTGCAATTAAATTGTCAAATGAAATACCTTCAGATTTTATTTCATTAAGAATGCTTGATGAATTTAAAGGCCATGCTTATAATTTGTTTTTTGAAGAGAACATTTAATGTTGTTCAATAACTTACTAGATAAAATTAATTATGTGATTCTAAAAATGTATTCACTATGAATGTATATTTTTTGTACCTACAGCCCTTAGAGAACACTTGTTCTAGGTCTGATTCGATAAATAAATAAATAGAAAATTTTATTGATAGGTTTTTTGTTGATAGTGAATTGGAGTTTTAGAATGATAAAATAAAAAACAAAATAGTGATGAGTTTCTATTTTGTTTTCGGAAGCAGACGGTGATAAATAGATACATACTTATATTATCTGATGGATGCATTTGTATCTATATATCTGTGTCTGTATTTGGGGATACTCATGTAATGGGAACATTTTTTCTGGATGGAATGATGAGTTATGTCTAACACGTGCATCTTATATACCTTTCGGTTACCGGAAATGTAATGGATTTTTAAAAATTGAGCCGTCATTAATATTTTACATGATTTTTAGAAAAAATATGAGTTTAAGTTTTTTGACGAATATAATAATAATATAAAAATTATTTTGGAGTGTTATGACAGTACATTAAAAATTTGTAAAACGATTGACTGTTAAAGAAGTAAAAAGCTCAATATGTTCAATTTTTCATGATACTTATTAAATTTAGTTAGAAAGAACTTTAATTTATGAATAATTTCAATTAATTCGAGTGTTCCATTTGGTTAATTTTTTTTTAAATTCGCAGTGTTATAAATTTAGCTAAGCTATAATTAATGGCTTACAAAAAAATGCGAGATTTTAAATTAAACTAGTGTTAGCAATTCTGGTCTGAAAGAAGGACATCCCAACTCGTGTGTAAAATTGTCTCCCGAACCGAAGGCAAGGGTGACCAACACACGGATCAACGTATCCTACTTTTCTCGTTGGTTGAAAGAATTCTCCATCGTCATTTTTTTAAAAATTAAATTTTTAAAAATCGATTACATGCAACGCTTACTAATCTTAATTTAATATTGAGTGAAAAAAATTTTCAGATAGTAGCTAGTATAATCCAGATTATACTGAGTATAATCCAGATATCACCCAGTATAATCCAGATTACACTGAATATAATCCAGATATCACCCAGTATAATCTGGATTATACTAGCTACTATCTGAAATTTTTTTTTTCACCACAGATTATCACTGAGTATAATCTGGGATGATATCCAGTGTCATCTTGTTCTTTCCGTGTACTCAGTGTGATCTCCGATTTGACTAATTAATTTTTCTGGTTAAACCGCGTAAGATTACACTGGATATAATCCGAAAAAATATCCCGTATAATTTAAATTATACTCAGTAAAATCTTGGATTATATAATTTTTTTGAAAATTGTGATATTCAACTTTTTCCTTTTTTCATTCATAAATTTTTTTGAAAATTTGAAAAATTTGTGACAATTTTTTTTAATTTTTGTGGTAAAAAAAAAATTTCCGAAAATCAGTCATTTTTCTCGCCGTCACAATGGCTTAATTTAAGTGAATTATATACCTGCATAATGTCATCTATTTCACGCAGCACTTCTTCAGCGGTCTTCAATGGCTCTTCAGGACTATGAGTCGCATCGGTGCTACTTGATAAAATTAATGCATGCATATCTAAATCTGTAGCTACTGCTTCATCTTCGCTGCTTAAATCATCCAGTTCGGGTCTAAAAAATATTTTTCATTATTAGTACAACTTTTTTTGGAGATGATAAAAAAATTAATTTTATTAAAAATAAAAAATTAAATGATTAATTTAAATATTCTTAAAATTGTTTTCAAACAATAAAATAGTAAATTTAAACTTTTAAAAAGCTTTAAAAAGCATTAGCAAAATGACAGATGACATGTAAAATAATAAGTGTCATTTTAAAAACTTAATTTTGTGTTAAAAAAAAAATAAAAACAATTTTTTAAATTACTAAAACTTTTAAAAATTGGTTTTACACCAGTTGAAAAAATGTTTTGGAAAAAAAAAAATTAGTGAATTTTAAAACTTTTAATTGTTTAATGTATTATAATTATTATTAAATTTTTTTTTTAATATGGGGTGTATCCAGATGTTGAAGTGTGTTAATAGTCTGTAATAAAATAAATAAAATAATTACTTTTCCATTGATTCAACTGATGGCTCGTTAAGATTAAGCGACGGTAAATGCATTTTTCTAGCGTACGATTTACTCCAATCAATTGGTAAAATACTTCCAAATGTACCAGTTATTGTCCACCACATCCTTAAATTTAAAAAAAAAATTATTAACATCATTATTATTATAATTAATTATTATTTTTACCAATTGAAATGATCCATCTGTTTAATGGATCATTTTAAAATGTAAAGTTTAGAAATTTTTAAAAATTCCGATTGAAAATTTAAATAAAAAGTAAAATGTTCATGTTAAATAATAAATACACCCTACTTATAATTTCAACTATTATTCACAGAGAGATTATTAAAGAAACGGTTCGAGTAGAAAAAGAAAGAAAAAACTAAACCATTCTTTATTCTTTTGCAATGAATAATCAGCCGTTTTTATACCATGGGAATTTTAACTTGCATATTATTGAAACAGTTCTCATAACTATTATCAATATTTATAACAATGAATTTCTTCAAGTATTTAATTAACAATATTGCGTAAGACTGGAAATAAATTTTAATTAATTAAATTTAAAGTAAAATATCATTTCAGCTGAAATTTGTCACTGACTTATAAAAAAAATTTTTTTCTAAATAAATTATTAATTGAAACTTTATTTACAATTTTTTTTCTGAATCTTTAATTCAAAAGTAACAAATTTTATCAATGTTGCTTGATAAAATAAACTAATGCAAAATGTATCACAATTATTTACAAAATAAAAAAAATCAATTTTTTCTTTAAAAATTTTTTTTCAGTATTATAAATCAAGCTAAACTTCTTTTAGTTAAAATAATAATTAAAAAAAATTTTTCACAACTAAAATCTCTTATTACAATCAACCGCATTTATTAACCAATACCGATTTTTCGTTCCACATAAATTTATATCCGTCCCTATCATTATTAAACATAACACCAGCGATAAAATACTTCCGTAATAGTTTTCTTTGTTGCTTTTTAATCTCTTTTGTACTTGAATATTCATTAATGTAAATATAAACTCATAGTTACCATAAAATAAATATCAAAAACTGAATCCATAAAATAAAGATAAATTTAATAAAACTCAAAATAATTCCCGAAATTAATGAAAAATAATTTTTTTCTTTTATTAAAAACCGTTTTTGTAATTTCCTCTTTAAGAATAAAAAATTTCATGACATTAAAGTTAACTGCCACGCGGTAAGAGCAAGATTACACTGGATATCATCCTAGATTATACTGAGTGAAAAAAAATTTTCAGATATCACGCAGTATAATCTGGATTACAATGAGTATAATCCAGATATCACGTTTTTTAATTTTATTTAATAAAAAAATTATGTTCAAAAAATTGCATTAAAATTTTTTTTTTTAAGTCCCACAAACTAAAGTCACGAGTCTTATAATTTAAAAAAATTTCTACATGTCAAAATTTTTTTCTCAAAAAAATTATTAAATATTTACTCAATTTATTTTCATAAAAATTCCTCCTACAAAAAAAAAGAAATTAAATGGTCAAATATGAGCAATAAGATGCTGGGAATTTAAATAAAGTATGACGGTTTAGTTTTATGGATTGAGGTCAATCTCACTTATTTCTCGCATTAATATATATAAAATACCAAGTCACGTGATTTATCTCGCTACTACAAAATAAGCAGGAAACCGTGACGCGTGTCTGGTGTGCAGTAATAATAACAATAACTTAATAACACACTGTTAATAACAGACAGGAGCAAAAGCGCAAATTATCATCCGGAAATGCATCAATAAAATTATCCCTTCGTATAAATAAATTTATACTTTCGACCAATTACTATAATTTCTTCCCATGCCCTACATCATTAATTATGTGATTTATCAATCACCCTCAATATATCTTTATTCATTATTTTTTTTTTCTCAATAAACAAACTCCATAATAATTTATTTCTTCTTTAAAACTTAGCATAAATTTATTTCTTCTTTAAAATTTACCATTTATTTCTTCCTTCTAAATCCTTCGACAGAAAAATTTTAAATCCTCATAATAATAATCCTAATAATAATAATAATAAATAAAATAAAATAAAATATTAATCCACTGAATTGAAAGCATTGATGCGCGCACGCGCGTTAATATTGACGTTGTATACGAATACGATGGGACGAGTATTCTTACGCTACTTGTATATATATATATATATATATATATATGTATATATATGAATAACAACAAATACAAGCAATATATGACCATATGTTAAAATTATGCAATTGAAAATAACGTTAAAAAGTTACGCAATAAAAATTACAATTTTACCAAAAAAAAAAAAATATTCGAATATTTTATCAAACTATATTACTGTTTAAAAAAAATATTTTATCATGACCCCGTCATCTCTTATAACTGATTACGCATCAGTTTAATGTATCAAGCTTAATTTACTTCGTTAAGAGCAATTAATTTTTATTAATCCATTAAAAAAAAATTTTTAATACTGGAGAAGTTAAAGAAGAAAGAGAAAAAAAAGTCGTGACTTTTTTTTGTGCAGTTGCAGGTGTAATTTTGTGCTCGGTGAAGCGACCATCGTATGGATGACGAGAATTTATATCCTATATCCGTGTAAATGTATATATACACAGGTATATATGGATTTGTATTGGTATATAAGGACCGGAGGGTCGAGTGCGAAAAATACCTGCTTTAAAACGTGTTTCGGTTGGGTGATTTAAAGCCTTGCGTTTATGAGCCTATTCATTTTCGAAAAATAAAATTCTTGATGGGATAAAAAATAATTGAAGCTTTTTTAATTTTTATTAATGATAAATAAATAAATAAATAAATAAATAATTTAATTATTTTAATGGTAATGATAATGAACTTACTGGCATTCGTTCATTATTTCTTCTTGTGTCCTTACTTGGACGGGAGCAAGAGTTTCAACATCAGTAGCATAATCTCGAAAGCAAGATGTTATTTTTTCATCAAATGTATTTACAAGATCTTCAAGACTCCCACTAAACGGGCTGAAAGTCCCTTCTTGGAGTATATCTGTCGTTGTTGTTGTTGTTGTTTCGTGTGTCGGCGGTTCATTGGCATTGCAATTTTCACCAAAATTAACATCTAAGCTAGCGTCTAATAAATGTTCTACTTAAAAATTCAAAATAAAATTTTTATTATTAAAAATTATTATTATTATTAATATTGGGAATGAAATTTATTAACATACCTGTTAATAAATTCATATTTTTCAATGTCGCCGTATCTTCTTCTTCAAATCGTGCAAGAGGTGCCTCAAATTTTAATTCCGATATTTTACCCGCCATGTCCCTCATTATTGACTTTTTTATGGTTTTTCTTTTAATTCTTCTTCCTGTTTTTTCTCAGAAAAATATTCACACACCCCCAAAAAAATACCCTTGATTTTTTTTTTTAACAATTATCAATTTTAAAATATAAAAATAAACGATATTATTTTATCCGAACATTATTTAGACACTGGCGAGATTCGTTTTAAGTCAAAAATAGATTATAGTTTTTTTTAAATAAACATTTATAAGGAGGACTTTCCGCGGTGAAATTCACAGTACGACTGGTTCGACTGCTAGCCTCAAAAGAGGGGATGCTTAACTCCCAGTGACTCAGAAGGGGGATACTCCATTCCACCCAAACTTGTCTATATATACTCCTATTTATGGCTATATATGTCCAATAGTTGGAGGGGAACATCAGACCATTTGGAGCCAGATCTTCGACGTATAAACCCGAAGAGCCACCGAAAAATTTTTAGAAAAAAATTTAATTTTTTACCGAAAAAAATCTTTTAAATTTTCTTTCTCAAAAAAATTAACCATTTTTTTATTTTTTTAATTAAATTTTAATTGCCAAATCCTCAAAATTTATTATGTAAGGGACTTTTTTTGGATCATACACTCCTGAACAATGACTGCAGTATCTACTGCAAGTAATTTTGCGGGTAAAATGATCAATTATCGGTATTAAATACCGACTGTAAGACAGTACGCAATTTTTTTTATTTCTTCGCAAACTACACAGTAAAAATTTTTCCGTCATTACATCAAAAAAATTTGAATAAATAAATTATTTATCAGAAAATTAAGGCGAAAAATTTTTTACTGTGTAATATTATTAAAAATTGAACTTTGTGTAAGAACAAAAAAATTTTTAAATTAAAACTAAATTTTTTCCTAAATAAATAATTGATGAAAATTTTATTCTGAATCCTTAATTTAAAATTAACATTAATAGAAATAAATATTGGATATAATTAATGTTATTTAATTAAAGAGGATTATTTTATAAAGAAAAAAAATTTATTAAACTAAAAGATTTTATTTAAACTAAGCAGAATTATTTCCAATGTCAAATAAAAACAATAAATTATTATAATAAATAATTAATTGCTCCTATAAATAAAATAAATTATCAGTACAATAATTAAGTCATATCTATATACAATATACATATAAGTGCACAAGTTTATTCATACACATTACACGTACAAATGTATATTTAAAACAATATAACGATTTAATTGTTACAAGGTTCGCAAATCGATTGTTCCCGATAAAATAAAACCTACGTAATATAAAAATCTCTTCAGCTCGTGAAGTATATATATATGTATAAATATATCAATGTAGGACCCAATAAACAATCACTTTTCCGATCGATTAATCCAAGATAATCTTTTAATTTAAAGAAAAAATAAAATAAACTAAAAAAATAGTTCAACCAATGACTCACATGTATCAGCCGATAAATCAGTATGGAGAAGTCATTTATCACGATCGGTGGTACACTATTGGGTCCATTTTCTTTATTTTTTTTTTCTTTACAAAGTTACACTCCAGTAAAGCTGGTAATTGGTGACCACTGAGAAAAAATAAATAAATAAATTATAATAATAAAAATGACTAAACCTTTCTAATTATTTAATAATTGCCGTTTTACGCACCTGGAATTTTAAATTTGAAGAAAAAAAATATTTTTAATTAAATTAAAAAGTGTGAAATTTAATTAATTAAAATTGATCGATTTATCTGTAAGATGTGCAGATAGCTTAATTAATTAATTGAGTATATTACCTATTAGTACCCTTTAATCATGATAATAAATCGCTCTTATATTTATCAGTCTAATATGACGGTAATAATTATATATTGCGTTATTTAGTATTTTTCAGCACTATAATTATAGCACAATAAAATTATACATTTTTAAATTAATGTATAACTTTGTTTGATGAATTATTAATCGATTTCGATGTAATCTATTAATATTTATGGAAAATAGAGAATTGATACTGATTATTATCATTTACTATTACGATAAAATTATAGAGTAAAATGAGGACGTTTTTATTATGATTTTTTTATTTAATCTTTAGGTCGTTGATTTAAGCATTTTTTTTTATTATCAGTTTCAAGTAAATTGTTGGATGACGCGAATGTAAAAAAATTCTTGGGATCTTTTGGATTTCTTATCATTTTTCTAAACTGAAAAAAAAAATTTATCAATGAAAAATAACTTCCTGGAATGAGAAAAATATTTTATTTTTAATTTTCAAAATTTGCAAAGAAAAATGATATTTTTTTTTTATAGGAATAATATGATGATTTTCTATTTAAATATTTTTCTAATTGTCTTAAATATGTTTTACCACAAAAATAATTAAATAAAATTGAATAGTTTATTCACACTTTACGGTAAGTTTATTTGTCGTAAAAAGTTAATTATTTAACCATTTAATTTTCTAATTACAAACCACAAAAATTAAATAGAAATATCTATTATTAATAATTACTTTGCGAGTGATTTTTTTGTAATGAAAATTTTTTTCTTAACTCGTTATTTCCGCATAGCATATTTTAAAATGATCTAAAATTAAATTTTTTCGCTAGACAAAATTACTGATAGAAAAATTAATCCGTTATCTTCGTCATCCAAAATTTTTCTTTTTCAACCAAGTTAACTTTTAATAATCGTTCCTTGTAAAACTGCACGATGGAAAATTTATGGTAATATTTCTACATAAATTGATGGTAAAATTCCGAACACTGACATGATGGCAATCAATGTGATCAATATCATTAATCATCATGATTCTAATGGTTATAATCTTAGATATGAATCATTGTAATACTATATAGTGCTAGTTATCGTCGCAGATGGAAAGTGAAGCTGATAACCATTACCATCAATAGATGACTTCGATTATTATCTTGAAATTGGAAATATTATAAACGTTTCATTATATTTAAATATTTGCAATTGTTTACGTAGAAAATAAATTCTATTTCAATTTAAATAAATGTAATAACCTGTATAGATAATGATGTGCTTAACTTTACTAATATCGTGTTACAGATAGTGTAAGGGCGTAGATCGGCAGGAGATACCATATTGAAAATACATAAGGTCAAATTAATTTTTCTTTTTTTTTTAATCAACGTAATTATGTTTTATAACTACAATAATGCAAGAAAAATTTATTTTTTGGACAATTCAAATTTTTTTTTTTTAATTTCGACTTTTTTGAAAATTTGAATTTTTTTTTAAAGTTAAATTGGTTCAAAAATCTGGTTTTTCACCCTTTTTTTTTTAATTTTATTTTTTTTTTTCAAAATTAATTTTTTTTTAATAGAATTTTATTAAAAATCGGATTTTTCGCTTTTTTTTTCAAAATTTGAATAATTTTTCAAAATTTAATTTTTGTTCGAAATTTGAATTGTTTAAAAAATCTGATTTTTCACCTTTTTTTTGAAAATTAAAATTTTTTTTTTCAAAATTAATTTTTTTTAATATAATTTCTATCAAAAATCGGATTTTTCACTTTTTTTTTTTCAAAATTTGAACCATTTTTCGAAATTAAAAATTTTGTCATAATATGATTGATTATTTTTTAAAATTTTAATTTTTTTATCCCAATAATTATCATCTCAAATAATAATAAATATAATTTAGGCATAGAAATAGTTAACACCCCCGATTTTATTCAATACCATCAAGAATAATGAAATTATGATAAGATTAAATAATTAAAACTAATGAGCAATGGTTATTATCACCATAAATTTCTTAACGTGTCTTAACATAGTAAAAAAAGTATCCTTAATATAAAAAAAACCTTCGTCAAGTCGATTGCGAACTAAAAAAAAAATCCACCGCAACAAAATTTAATATCACCCTTCCTCTCACCGAATTCCAGAATTTTGTTCCAGTCATATTTTTTTAAGCCTAAAAAACGTTAAAATTAAAGAATTAAAATTTGAAAAATTTCTATATCAATAAAAAATTTTTTTTTTATTTATTCTTTGTCAACATATATTAAATTGACACCTTACCGTGGTGTACTCTCTAAAATGAAGCTGAGTGCATAACAAATAAATTTTCTTAAAGCTCACAATACATAAAATACCAAGTATGCAATATTAATAAAAGCATTAATCAATGCATATTGAATTTAATCGATCTCAATTTATTCAGCAAAGGGTTCGTAATCTGTGAGTTAAATAATAATGTAAGTACCAATTTAAACGAGTGCTATCACATACATTAGCTGATGCGTCCGGCTGCATCAGTTGACTCGTGGGGCGACTAGCATCCATACTAAAGCCAAACTCAAACTCAAGATAGACAGAGATTGTCTTATCAGTTATCATTTATCACTTTCACATTTTTACAATCTGTTGCGCTTGAGCAAGATAATCTGTAATTAAAATTAATCAAGACAAATTATCGGAATCGACAAATCCATAAGTCGGATTTTGAACCGGTATTAACTGAAAATAGTTTTTCCATAAAATATATAAGTAAGTTTACTTTATAGCAATTCTAGTTGGCTTTTAAATAAAAAAAATAAATTAATTAATTAATGAGCAATTAATTCGGTTACATTTTGGGAATTTGCAGCTAAAAGTTGAGTTTGTCTTTTTCTAAAGCTTTAAAAGGTACCACAATTAAATAGTACTTTTTTTTTTTTTTAGAAGTTAAGTCCTTGATTTTAATAGTTGTAAGCTATCCTCGACCTTCACTCTAAACACACCTCTATCACGATCTTTGTGTACGTTATTCAAGGAATAAGGTAAATAAGGAATAACATTTTCATTAAATTACACACGTACTTAACTATTTTTTTTTTTTTTTAATCCTGCGGTATTTATACTTTCAGTAGTATTTTTTATATCTTTCATGCTCTAGGCGATTAAAAATAGTTAATTAAATTTTGATAGTCATACTCATTATTAAAAATCATAGATTTTTTTAATTCATTAAAATTTATCTCGTTTAAATTATTATTCTTTTTTTTTTAACTTTTACTAATATGGAATTTTTAGTTTTAATACAGTTTCAAGGATCAAAGTTTTATCTTGGTGATGGATCAGACCTTGCGATCTAACGAAAATATGATTTTTTATCTGATAGAAAGGTTGATTTATTTTTTGTCTCTTAGTTGATTGTTTATTATTATTATTATTATTATTATAGTAATTTTTTGTTATAATTGTTGGATAGATAATTTATGACAGAGGCGACAGATGTAACTTATTTTCGAAGACATGTAATTAATAAATAGGCGGTATATATATTTGTATAATGTAGATATGTAAGAGCGATATCAATATACATTGATTTAAATATTATTACGATAATATTTAATGTCTGTTATATTGTTGCTAAATTAATTGTATACATAAATTCAGTCATCCGTAACGATTGATGATAGTCATGTTTATGTAGTAATTTAAATTTTTTATTTTAATCATTTTTTTTGAGTACTTTTGTAGTTTTTAAAATCAGTTTTAATTTTTCTTAATTTTCAATAATAATCTATATTATTAAGAGATTAAGCAAAATTTTAAGTTGGAAAAGTTTTGACCTGGAGTTGTACCTTTTAATGGTTTCGTATCATTCTCATCAATAGTCAATTTATTATGATAAGTATTTAGACTGCATTCGAAAATATCTCTAGATACATAATTGAGAAATGACCTTGTATCTTGTGAATTATTGACAGTTTTAAAAATATAAGCTCATCCTGATGTTACACTCATCAAGAGCTTTCTTTTAAGTACCCACATTAATTTTTCATATATTTCATATATTTTATATATTGTATGTATGTAAATATGAAAAATATATAAAAAAGCATGTGGGTACTTAAATGAAAGCTCTTCACGAGTGGAACATAGAGATGAGCTTATATCTTAAAAAATGTCAAAAATTAAAAAATGACCTTGTATCTCGTCAACTATTGACATTTTTAAAGATATAAACTCACTCCGACGTTACACTCATCAAGACCTTCCATTTAAGTACCCACATCAATTTTTCATATATTTTCTATATTGTATATGTATATATGAAAAATATATAAAAAATGCATGTGAGTACTTAAATGAAAGCTCTTGATGAATGTAACATCGAGATGAGCTTATATCTTTAAAAATGTCAATAGTTGACGAGATACAAGGTCATTTTTTAATTTTTGACATTTTTTAAGATATAAGCTCATCTCTATGTTACACTCGTGAAGAGCTTTCATTTAAGTACCCACATGCTTTTTTATATATTTTTCATATTTACATACATACAATATATAAAATATATGAAATATATGAAAAATTAATGTGGGTACTTAAAAGAAAGCTCTTGATGAGTGTAACATCAGGATGAGCTTATATTTTTAAAACTGTCAATAATTCACAAGATACAAGGTCATTTCTCAATTATGTATCTAGAGATATTTTCGAATGCAGTCTAAATACTTATCATAATAAATTGACTATTGATGAGAATGATACGAAACCATTAAAAGGTACAACTCCAGGTCAAAACTTTTCCAACTTAAAATTTTGCTTAATCTCTTAATAATATAGATTATTATTGAAAATTAAGAAAAATTAAAACTGATTTTAAAAACTACAAAAGTACTCAAAAAAAATGATTAAAATAAAAAATTTAAATTACTACATAAACATGACTATCATCAATCGTTACGGATGACTGAATTTATGTATACAATTAATTTAGCAACAATATAACAGACATTAAATATTATCGTAATAATATTTAAATCAATGTATATTGATATCGCTCTTACATATCTACATTATACAAATATATATATACCGCCTATTTATTAATTACATGTCTTCGAAAATAAGTTACATCTGTCGCCTCTGTCATAAATTATCTATCCAACAATTATAACAAAAAATTACTATAATAATAATAATAATAATAATAAACAATCAACTAAGAGACAAAAAATAAATCAACCTTTCTATCAGATAAAAAATCATATTTTCGTTAGATCGCAAGGTCTGATCCATCACCAAGATAAAACTTTGATCCTTGAAACTGTATTAAAACTAAAAATTCCATATTAGTAAAAGTTAAAAAAAAAAGAATAATAATTTAAACGAGATAAATTTTAATGAATTAAAAAAATCTATGATTTTTTATCATAACAATGTAATAATATAACAGTTTATTTAAATTCCGATTGAACGATCATAAATGTTAGAGAGTGATCATTAGATTATTCAGTGAACATATAATAATATAAAACAGACACACGAGAGAGGCCTTGAATATTTGATCATCGGTTTAATGTGTACGTTTTATCCACAATCGTTTCATAACGAAGAACGAAGGGACATCCGGTCTAATATGATTAATGCACCGTTAATTTTTTGCAATCGGATGCGGATAAGATTCAAAAGAGTTCAATGCAACACCACCCGGAACAAAACATTTTTTTTTTTTTTTTTTTTTTTA
>JZSA01001098.1:0-35630 GCA_000956155.1 Cotesia vestalis
AGAAATAATGTTCAGAGACTTCTTTGTACAGCAGAAAATTTTCTACAACATTGGTTTCACAAATTTTTTTGATGAGAGCGATAGTTCAAAAGATATGATTAATAGATTATGTAATTAACTTCAAAAATTGAGTATCATACTTCCAATTTTAAGTTTTTGGGAAATAATTCAAAAACTATAAATTTTTTAAAAAATTCAAAGAAACTTATTTTTAGATCGGAGAATTTGCACTAAGAAAGCCCATTTTAAAGCTCGATATCTCTGATACCCAAACAGTAACCATCAATTGAAAATTTTTTCTCCCCGAAAGCTCTGAAAAGCCCAACGGGATTTAAGAACAAAATAAAAAACGAGCTTACGAAAAGTTTAACGTGTTTATTCCCAAAGATTGTAGCAATCGGATAAAGCTTGAGAAAAAAAATGAGTACCGATCGATGTGTGAATTATCGAGGGTTGTTTCTGCGTGAAATGGTGTTTCGTGACCCGACCCTTGACCTTACGTGACCACCGAGATTCTGATTGGTCACGGTGAAAAAAAGTCTCGAAAATCTCCAGTGGTTTCTAAAGAACGCAAACAGTTTATTTATATACTAAAATATTTCAGCCCTCAGTGAATTGAGTCGTCTAATATTTCATCGAATTTGTACTCGGTGAAATAACGCTTAAATAAATAATTTATTTTTATTATTATTATTATTGTTTTTATAAATTTAATACTTACGGAATTAATGGCTGTCATGCTGCCAAGACGAGCAGGAGCTGTATCCACTAGCCCGCTGTCACTCTGCAATGAAATAAAAATAAATATTATTTATTTTGTTAGTTTTAATTATAATTTTTGTAAACAGCTGCTACGTCAATTTTATTTAATTAACTGAGTACTTTTATTAACAACTATACTTTACAATTTCATCATGGTTTGCGAATTGAGTGAAAATTGAGGAAAAATTACTTAGAAAATTTTCTACTTGCACTGATAGAAATTTGTGTATATTTAATAAGATTTATTAACTATTAATAAATGATTTTTTAACATCATAGGATTTAATAAATTTTTATTAACAGTTAATAAATTATTTTTTTAATATGATTTATTAAAGATTTATAAAAAAAAGATACATAACTTTTTTTAAGAAAAATTATAATCTACTAAAATTCCATTAATCCATTAAAATTCTATTATTAATGGAAAATTCTGTTATTAATAGACAATTTCATTTTTTATAAAAAATGATATATAAATTTTTTTTTTAATTATAATTTACTAAAATTCCACTAATCCGTTAAAATTCCATTGTTAATGGAAAATTCCATTATTAATGGAATATTCCATTAATAATGGAATTTTCCATTAACAATGGAATTTTAACGGATTAGTGGAATTTTAGTAAATTATAATTAAAAAAAAAATTTATATATCATTTTTTATAAAAAATGAAATTGTCTATTAATAATAGAATTTTCCATTAATAATGGAATTTTAACGGATTAATGGAATTTTAGTAGATTATAATTAAAAAAAAAAAGTTATGTATCATTTTTTTATAAAAAATGAAATTGTCTATTAATAATAGAATTTTCCATTAATAATGGAATTTTAACGGATTAATGGAATTTTAGTAGATTATAATTAAAAAAAAAAAGTTATGTATCATTTTTTTATAAAAAAATGAAATTGTCTATTAATAATGGAATTTTCCATTAATAATGGAATTTTAACGGATTAATGGAATTTTAGTAGATTGGAACTTTCCTTACAAAAGTTGTCAGTCGAGTATCATTTTCTATAAAAAAAGACAACTTTTGTAAGGAAAGTTCCAATCTACTAAAATTCCATTAATCCGTTAAAATTCCATTATTAATGGAAAATTCTATGATTAATTAAAAATTTTAGAATTAATAGAAAATTTCGTTTTTTATAGAAAATGATACTCGACTGACAACTTTTGTAAGGAAAGTTCCAATCTACTAAAATTCCATTAATCCATTAAAATTCTATTATTAATGGGAAATTCTGTTATTAATAGAAAATTTCATTTTTTTTTAAATGGTACATAAATTTTTTTTTAAATTATAATTTACTAAAATTCCATTATTAATAGAAAATTCTATTATTAATAGACAATTTCTTTTTTTATAAAAAAATAATACACATCTTTTTTTTTTAGAAAAATTATAATCTACTAAAATTCCATTAATCCATTAAAATTCCATTATTAATGGAAAATTCCATTATCAATAGACAATTTCATTTTTTATAAAAAAATGATACATAACTTTTTTTTTTAAAATTATAATCTACTAAAATTCCATTAATCCATTAAAATTCCATTATTAATAGAAAATCCAATAAATATAAGAAAATGTTACTAATTGAGGTAAAATTACTTAGAAAATTTTCTACATATAATAATAGAAAAATTTGTTTATATTTAATAAGCTTTATTAACTGTTAATAAATGATATTTTAACATCATAGAATTGAATAAATGTTTATTAAAACTTAATAAATTATTTATTAAATATGATTTATTAAGGGAGGACACCACTGTGACGATCGAAAAAAAGAGGAAATTTTTGAAAATTTTTTTTGACCGAGAAAATAAATGAATTTGGGGATCGGATTATTTTTATTTTATTAAGGATACATTAAAGATTATTGCCCTAAATTTTTATAAAAAAAAATTTAATTATTACAAAGTTATTAACAATCTCGTAGAGCACTAAAAAAAATTTTCCTCTCCATGATCGTTTCGATAACTCAAAAAATTTTTTTAATTTGTCTATTATTGATAAGTTAAAAACTTGTTTAATTTTAAATAAAAAAATTAAATTGTCACTAATAATTCTAAAAAATACATAAAGTGACAACAGTTACAATTGAAATTACGAATAATAAAAAAAAATAATCGGATTAAAATAATAATTGAAAATTAAATAGCAAGTGATTGTTTAACTGAGGACAGAGCTCGGAGCTTTCTCTGAATTATCAATCGCAGAATTATCTGAAGTTTTAGTCAGATTGTTAATTAAAATTGCACGAGTAAAATGTTCTTATAGGATAAAGCGGTGAACGGGTTCGTCAAATTAAACCATTAATTATTAGAGACTGCACCGCACGGCACAGGTGGTCTCGGATCGAACTGTCGGATGGTGGTATAGATAAAAATTTAAAATAAAAAACCTGATCCTCTTATATAGATATATATAATATCTATTATGTCTGACAATATATTTATCGGTAGGTGAACTACTAGTTGAATAAATGGAAAAAGTAATGCCGCAAGAAATCCATTAGCAAGGAGGTATTTAATTTTCTCAGTTTTAGGATATATATTTTTATTTCATCGACTATTTATAGTATAGTATTAGATTTTTTTTTCATCATCTATTAAAATTCTATTAATAATAGAAAGATCTATTACTAATTAAAATTTTTTACAAAATTTTTTATCTTCTATTTAAATTCCATTATTAATAGAAAATTAAACTAATTAAAGAAAATTTTGTAAATGATGGAAAATCTCTCTTGATCATAAATATAGAATTTTCACAAAAATGTAAATAATATAATAAAATTCTATAAGTCCATTAAAGTTACATTATTGAAGGAAAATTCTATTAATAATAGAAAATAATGTTAATTAATAAACATGGCATTTTTTACGAAGATTCTAATCTATTACAATTCTACTAATACATTATAATTCCATTATTAATGGAATATTTTATTAATATTGGAAAATGTGAGTAGTTGATCGATATGACATTTTTAACAATTTTTCGCAATGATCTATTAAAGTTCCATTAGTTCATCATTAATTTCAAGCATGCTATCCATTAAAACTCTATTATTAATAGAAAATTTCATTTTTCAAAGGAAATGATATTCGACTAACATAAATTTAATTTTTTGAAAATTCTAATCTACTAAAATTTCATTAATCCATTAAAATTCAATTATTAATGGAAAATTCTATTGTTAATAGAAAATCCTGTTATTAATAGAAACTTTCATTTTTTATTGAAAATGATATTCGACTATCATAACTTTCTTTTAGGAAAATTCTAATCTACCAAAATTCCATTAATCCATTAGAATTCCATTATTGATGGAAAATTCAATTATTAATGGAAAATTCTATTATTAATAGAAAATTTTGTTATTAATAGAAACTTTCATTTTTTATTGAAAATGATATTCGACTATCATAACTTTCTTTTAGGAAAATTCTAATCTACCAAAATTCCATTAATCCATTAGAATTCCATTATTGATGGAAAATTCAATTATTAATGGAAAATTCTATTATTAATCGACAATTTCATTTTTTATAGAAAATGATACATAACTTTTTTTTTAGATAAATTCTAATCTACTAAAATTCCATTAATCCATTAAAATTCCATTATTAATGGAAAATTCTGTTATAAATAGAAAATTTAAATTTTTATAGAAAATGATACATAACTTTTTTTTTAGATAAATTCTAATCTACTAAAATTCCATTAATCCATTAAAATTCCATTATTAATGGAAAATTCTGTTATAAATAGAAAATTTAAATTTTTATAGAAAATGATACATAACTTTTTTTTTAGATAAATTCTAATCTACTAAAATTCCATTAATCCATTAAAATTCCATTATTAATGGAAAATTCTGTTATAAATAGAAAATTTAAATTTTTATAGAAAATGATACATAACTTTTTTTTTAGATAAATTCTAATCTACTAAAATTCCATTAATCCATTAAAATTCCATTATTAATGGAAAATTCTGTTATAAATAGAAAATTTAAATTTTTATAGAAAATGATACATAACTTTTTTTTTAGATAAATTCTAATCTACTAAAATTCCATTAATCCATTAAAATTCCATTATTAATGGAAAATTCTGTTATAAATAGAAAATTTAAATTTTTATAGAAAATGATACATAACTTTTTTTTTAGATAAATTCTAATCTACTAAAATTCCATTAATCCATTAAAATTCCATTATTAATGGAAAATTCTGTTATTAATAGAAAATTTCATTTTTTATAGAAAATGATACATAACTTTTTTTTTAGATAAATTCTAATCTACTAAAATTCCATTAATCCATTAAAATTCCATTATTAATGGAAAATTCTGTTATAAATAGAAAATTTAAATTTTTATAGAAAATGATACATAACTTTTTTTTTAGATAAATTCTAATCTACTAAAATTCCATTAATCCATTAAAATTCCATTATTAATGGAAAATTCTGTTATAAATAGAAAATTTAAATTTTTATAGAAAATGATACATAACTTTTTTTTTAGATAAATTCTAATCTACTAAAATTCCATTAATCCATTAAAATTCCATTATTAATGGAAAATTCTGTTATAAATAGAAAATTTAAATTTTTATAGAAAATGATACATAACTTTTTTTTTAGATAAATTCTAATCTACTAAAATTCCATTAATCCATTAAAATTCCATTATTAATGGAAAATTCTATTATTAATCGACAATTTCATTTTTTATAGAAAATGATACATAACTTTTTTTTTAGATAAATTCTAATCTACTAAAATTCCATTAATCCATTAAAATTCCATTATTAATGGAAAATTCTATTATTAATAGACAATTTCATTTTTTATAGAAAATGATACATAACTTTTTTTTTAGATAAATTCTAATCTACTAAAATTCCATTAATCCATTAAAATTCCATTATTAATGGAAAATTCTGTTATAAATAGAAAATTTAAATTTTTATAGAAAATGATACATAACTTTTTTTTTTAGAAAAATTCTAATCTGCTGAAATTCCATTATTAATGGAAAATTCTGTTATAAATAGAAAATTTAAATTTTTATAGAAAATGATACATAACTTTTTTTTTTTAGAAAAATTCTAATCTGCTGAAATTCCATTATTAATGGAAAATTCTATTATTAATAGAAAATTCTGTTATTAATAGAAAATTTCGTTCTTTATAGAAAATGATACTCGACTAACAACTTGTTTTAGGAAAATTCTAATCAACTAAAATTCCATTAATCCACTAAAATTCCATTATAAATAGAAAATCCACTAAATATAAAAAAAGGTAACTAACTGACAAAAATCAAATTATTTATGTAAATTTTAATCCTTTTTAAAATTCTCTCAATCCATTAAAATTCAATTAAACAATTAAAATTCCATTATTAATGGAAAATTCTGGTTAACTAAAAAAAAATGTTATTATGATTAAAAAAAAAAAAAAAATATTCTAATGAAAATTTAAATCTTTTATTGATATTCTCTCAATCGATTTAGACTCGATAATTTTCCAAACAAACAAAAAAGAACTCAGCTAGTTGTTTCGGTGTGTAGCTGCCAAAGTTAAATGTGTAAATAAAATAGCTGTTGAAATGTAGACATGTTACAAGCATCTTTCCACACTAACGATCCCAATAAATAATTAGCGATACAATGTAGTACTCGGAATAATAAAGCCAGCGTACTAAAGCTCAAGCTCAAACTCTCAAGCTCTATATTCTAGCATACTTTTAATTTACGAGTGCACTGAGGAAATAATATTACAAGATTTTAGTTGGGAATGTATCAGCAACAAAGTTAACTCTTGAGCTCGAGACTGCTAGAGTAAATCATTAGGATGTTGCAAGAACGAGAGAGCATAGAAATGATATTAAACTTGACAAGACAAAGCAACCTCTTATTTCTTACTTCTTACTGCTTGCTTCTTACTTTTATTTTCTCTCCTATTCCCGTTTCACCAGCATCTACTTCTACGAGATATTAACTATTTCGATCTCTCTAAATTAGACTAAACTTTAACACTCACAAAGGCTGTGTGGCGCAATGGTCAATAAAATTTTCATTTAACGACAGACCGCTTGCCAGAGAATCCATCTTGTAGTAAAACGAGGCATTAGTTAACTAAAGACCGCTATAAACTAGTCTATGTTCTATATATATGTTTTCCTTGTTTCACTTTTCGTTGTGCTTGCAATTGTAATTGTGCATGTGATTCTCAAGGAAACAAATCTATGTCTGTCTTTTATTGTAATTTACATTTTTAACAATTTAAAATCATAGATGATCTCATAAATAAATTTTTTTTTCACGATTAATTGCTATTTTTACAGAAAAAGTAGTTATAATGGCTTGTAATGTGGATTTTTTTAATTTTTGTAGAGACACAAACACGATAACTTATTAAAAAATTAATTTTTCAACTCAATTTATTTTTTAATCCCTTCATCTGCCTAATGGAAAGTGAAGCATTGAAAATTGCTGCTTAATATTGTTTTGTTTGATTGTAATTAATTTTTTTCGGCTGTTGTAATACAAAATCCGTATGTTTATTATGAGTAACATGCCCATATTATAATTATTTAATAATACAATAATTAATTTCTGTAAGTTTTTTCAATTATGAATCAAAACAATTATATTTTTGTTAACTTAAAAGTTGACACGTCGATAGATGCTATTTTTTTTTCATGAGAAAGGTATTAAACCGTAAATCGAACAATTAGTAAAAAAAAAAAAGGTATATAATCATTTTAAGTAAAAAAAATTGTACCACCCAATTAAATAGTCTTTTTTAAATAATACACATTTTTTGCAAAGACATAAACTATAATTTTTATATTAAATGTTAGCGTCTAACTATACCTCCAAATTTTCAAAGCGGTACCCAGAACTTGAAAAAACTGAGGCCGTATAATTTTAATAGCTCTCTAATCTTTGATAGGTTTATAGATTAATAATGAGCATTGTGATTTGTATTAATTACTGCAAATTAAATAAGCTTTATAGCTAAAAATTGGTGTAGTTGAAAATTATTAAAAGTTTTAAATTGAATTTTTTTGATTCATAATTGAAAATTTGCTTTTCATTCATAAAAAATGTAATTAAAAAATTAATTACAAATATTTCTCATTTTTAAATGAACATATTAAATATTCATAGTATTATTTTTTGTATTAATCAATAATATGTTATAATTCTTTTGATATTTCAATAAAAGGTTGGAAATTTTTGGTGCGTCTATTGCCACATATTTTACTAGTTCAACTAAGATAACTACGGGTAATAAGGCCTAAGTGATAGAAATGCTATTTAAAATAACCACTTTCTCTAAAGACTTCTCTAGTAGAAGCGTCTAGCATAGAAATGTCGCTACAAGTTTATAGAGTCCTAATACAACGTTCCTTGTCTTCTATATTTCATCATCTTAAATATGCTAAAGTAACGCAGAAGAATTCCTAAAAAACGATTTGAGTAAATGGTAAACATTTTTTATAATTTTATATTTAATAATTTAAAATCATTGTTCTAATTTTTATCAACATCTTAAAAAGAATTGTTGATTAATTTAAGTGATGATTGATCTCTAATACCAATTTTATCAAGTATAGTATAAATATTTCCAGTATGTATAACCCTTAGGCCTTATAACCCTACCGTAGTAAAATAAGGCCAATTCGCAAGGTTTTTGAAAAAATTTAATTTTGAGTTTGTTTATGGTGAAAATTACCATTACTCCATTATATTTTATGTCTAATGTATTAATTTAAAAATTAATGATACATTGCAATAATTAAATGCAATATTTTTGATTTTTTTCAAAATCTCCCTTAGTTTGGCCTCATTACCCGCCAATACCTTACTGTTATTGATTGTTCAACTGTTCCTTTGATAGTCTATCTTAAAAACGTTATCAAAATATAAATATTCAATAATCTGCGTTATTTTACGGTTCAATCAATTTAAAATTGCTATATTTTCAGGAAAAATCACAAATTTGAACTAATAATTACATCTTTATGTATTAAAAGTAGGGTAAAATACGTTTTACTTTGAAACCCGTTCAACTACTGGATACTTTACCTTAGAGCTTCAAAACAGCTGACACTATACTCAATTGTATTCTCTGGCTGACCAAAGGCGATACAGTCTTTAATTGGTTCTTTTTTATGATTCACATCCGAACGAAAGAGGGCGTTCAATTTGTATGGAAACAAATACTATCCGCGGGAAAATTTAAACAAGTTTCAAAATTTAATTATCAATAAAATAAATAGTAATTTATTCATAATTAACCTAAATTGTTTTTGCAGTAAATAGATAATTGTTTTTTATTGAAGTTTGATAGAAATATTAAAAAATTGAAAGTTATTTTTATATTTAAATTCTACTTTGATCAATTTATTTATGACAGCGCTTCAGGCACGCACGGTATTTACCAAACTTTTCCCATTATTATTATAACAATTCATTAATAACAAAATTTTAATGAATGCTTAATATTCATTTATTTTAAAAAAAAAAAAAATCATATTTTAAAATCTAAATTCAAAACTTTTTATTCAAACTTGATAATACCAAGTTGTTTGAGAGCTTTTACAGCCATCACAAATATACGAGTACAAATTGCGGTAATGTCGAATGGGAAACGTTCTTGGTTAGTCGGAATACGAAATACATACCAGGTATAAAGGATACCTCGCTACATCCACATATATATGTATATATATGTATATATATATTTCTATATGTAGATACAAAATGAGGGAACGAGAAAGATGGGCGATTTAGCCGCGGGCGTACGTCGTAAAGCGAATTATGACTCTCACGTAATTTACGTTCTGGATAGATATAACTACTCGGTCCCTCGTGGATATACGCCGCACCTGTATCAGGTATCTCATACATATATCATCACATATGTACGAACAAACTTTAGAGAAAAAATCAATGTGATGTTGTATTGTCGTTCCAAGCATGCAAGTGAGGGGGTGTCACGTTCTTGTGATTTGTTCCAATCGTGACTTTGCTAAAGAACGGCCTTTGTACGTTTTCTTGGTCCACACACACTCATACATCTATGACCACTAAAATTCAGTAGAATTCGTACTAGAAACTGACATAGTCCTGCAATGACACTATGTAAGTCGTCAATAGAAATTTACTGTTAATCTGATTTTTGAAATTATTTTAATGTGTCATACTTATTGAAGTTTATAAAAGTCAAATTTACCGGGTGAAAAATCAAAAATTTAATGCAGCTTACCGCGCACAAAAATATTATTATTAATTTTAATAGTTTTATATTTTGGAAAAGATTTTAGTTTGATAATAAGGTTGAATGTTTCATTAATTTTTAAGATTTTATTTATTTTTAAAGGGACTTTACTTGAAAATATATACAGAATAATAGCGAATAGTAAAAAAAAATAATGAATTTCATTAGTGTACATTTTTACGAAAAATGTTTAACTAATTGGATAAAATTTAATTATAATGACAATTGTATAAAAGTATTGTTAGAATTAATTGTAATTGAGCAACAACTGATCACCAAAATGTGTAATTTTTTGCACTAAAACTTATTATTTCTCGCCGACAACTCGAAAACTATTCAGCTGAGGAAAAAATGATAAGAAACTTTTTCTGTACCGAAAAAAATTTTTGATTGGAGTAATTGTTTCAAAGATTTGATTAATTAAGCATTCATATAAATTCAAAAATTTGGTTCTTTATTACAGTTTGAATTTCATGTTTTTCAGTTTCAATTTTGTGTTTTTCGGAAATAACTCAAAAACTACACAGAAAGAAAAATTTCTTGACTGGAAAACAAAATTCTTGGCTCAAGAAAATTTTCGGATGCCTGAAGGAAGACTGAAGTTGTGTTGGCCGAAGTAAAAATTTTTCTTGAAATTCTATTCTTGGTGAAAGTAATTTTTTCTTAATTCAAATTATCATAAATACTTGATACAATAAATTTTTATATTTGATCAAGATTTTTAGATACTTCAAGAAAGCAGCGCCACCTACTTCAGCTGAGAAAAAAATTTTCTCACTTTGAGAAGATTTTTCTCTTGAATATTTGATACCCATTTTATATTATTTTAGCGTGCAATTATATATATTGAATGAAAAAAAATGATTCAATATTAATTAATCTTCCCATTTGACATGTTAGTCAATAAAAATATTTATGAAAATTTATTTCTATCGAGATATTTAATTTTTTGGAGCATGAGGCTAAATTTTCTAAAAACAACAAGATTTTCTTGACAAAGAAATTTTCTTGAATTAAGATACATATTTCTTAAAGCAAGATAATTAATTTTGTTGGAATAACTGAAATTTTTTGTCAAAAAAAAATTTTTTTCGCTCAAAATAATAATAATAATAATAATAATAATAATTTTTCACGTTTCTTATTTTCATCTTTAATAATGCATTAAAAATTAATGGCATTTTTTTTCATTTTTTTCCACGGTAATTTTAAAAGAATATTTCTTGCCATGCATGTACCATTAGTACTATCACCACCCTCTATCCCTCCTGAGTACGAAAAATAAATGAGTCGAAAAAAGTACGTCGACTTGTAAATGTTTAAAGTTTGATCCAAAGTTTCCAACACAGATGCGCTGATATACATCAGCTTCTCGAAATATAAGAACAGAACAAGAACAAGAAGTAGCTGAAAAAAATATGAGAATTGCTTCAGGGACAAGTTGTCGTAGAGGACGCTGAGAACGGGCTACCGCGTGTTGAACAGTTGCCAAATCGGTTATGCACGAATAAATTTTCGTGTCAAACTCAAAGACGAAAACTACCATCAACTATTCTTTTGAATATCTTGATAATTAATGTCTGCAATGGGCCAATAATGAATAACGACTGATGAATGCACTGACCGTTAGTAGCAAACTGTGGAGGGTCCAGTTCCAGCTCCGTCCAGTGTAATAATATTATTTCCGAGCGAAGAAACTTTAAAAGTAGAGTTTCTCTGGTCGAGTATAGCGGTTTGGTTTCTGGGAGCAACCACCATGCAGTGATCGATATTTACTCCGGCTCTGGCTCCGGCTCTGGCTCTGGCTTAGTATCCACTCGGTCCAGTCGAGTCCAGTTTAGTTGAGAACACACCGAGTAGAATCCCAAACCACCCATGGATCTTTCATAGGGAGCTTGCGCAACTCAAGTCTCTTTGTGATGTAGATCATCAGAGTTCTGCTGGTTGGTCCTACTGCTACTGCTACTGCTTAAACTTTTGAGACCGTGGCTTTCCGTTAACGATGTCGAGTTGTCCACAGTAAATTCAACAAAACTTGGATCAATATTCACGCAAACAACTCCTGCTTTTAAATATCCTGTACTGTTACTGCTCTAATAATATATGTAATTACGGAGTAGGGGAAATCTCTTCTACCGCGTATTTAGATAATAAAATAAGTTTTTAGTTAGATTTTGTATAATTGGAAGGTCTTGACCTTAATTTCTGCTCTTTAAAGGTTTTATTTGCATTTTAGGGGGCTTTCATTTATTACGATTAATTTTAGATAAATTAGAATTTCAAGCTCAATTAAATTTGTTCATTTATTTATCAATTTATGTTTGTATCGTTGTATGTCATATAATTAATAGAATAAGCAAAATTTTGTATCCAGCGCATTTATATGATAAAATGAGTTTTTTAAATTAAATTTAGTATCGTTGGAAAGGTCTTGACCTGAATTTGTGTCTTTTCAATGGTTCATTGTTGCTCAATTTTACTGATGATTGATCTCTAATACCAATTTTATCAAGTATAGTATAACTATTTCCAGTATATAGAACCCTTAGGCCTTATTACCCTACCGTAGTAAAATAAGGCCTATTCGCAAGGTTTTTGAAAAAATTCAATTTTTTGTTTGTTTATGGTGAAAATTACCATTAATCCATTATATTTTATGGCTATGGCCAGGGACTTCGTATGGAAGGGGTAAAACAGTTGATGCTCGTGCGATACCCCTTCCATACGAAGTTCCTGGCCTTATTTATGGCTAATGTATTAATTCAAAAATTAATGATACATTCCCGTGCAAAAAAAAATTCTGATTAAAAATGAATTTTAGATTGAAATTCATATTTTGACACAATTATGAATTAGTTTTGAAATCAATCCAAATTTGAAATTGATTTGTAAATAGAAATTTTGATCCTGCTTTAGAATATTAATAAAGACTTGAGAATATTTAGGATAAATTTTATCTATAAAATATTCTATATGATATTCTAAAGCAGGATCGAAATTTCTATTTACAAATCAATTTCAAATTTGGATTGATCTCAAAACTAATTCATATTTGTTTCAAAATATGAATTTCAATCTTAAATTCATTTTTAATCAGAATTTTTTTGCACGGGTTGCAATAATTTCGATTTTTCCAAAATCTCCCTTAGCTAGGCCTTATTACCCACCGGTATCTTACTTGGAAAATTTTTCAGCGTTTTCAGGTTCCAGGTGGTCTTTAGGATCAACCAATTTCAGATTTTTTAATTCCAACAAAAAGTCTTTCAGTACCAAACGAGAAATTCGTTCTTACATCGGCACCCTAACAATGGACAATCAATCACTATCAACGGTGCTCTCCAATATCATGATACATGATACATGATTTATAGCGTAAACAGTGAAGAGTGAATAGTTGATACGTTAGCAATAGCATTCTTTGACATTCGTAATACCAGGAGTCTACTTCTTCCGCTGGGTAGACGACGGAAACATGGAGCGAAGCGTTAATTTATTATTAAAGAGAATTGTCGGCACATGTGGTGAATATGAAGGGGATAGGGGATGAATCGTCGACGTGAGAGTGAAGTGAAATGATATCCGGAAGGAAACTGCTATCCGCGGTACACTGTAGTATAATAAGTGAGAAACTGAGACGCGACGTTAATAACGTTCTACTCAGCACACCGTTATACAGAATACGAGAAACTTGGACGTGTCTCATTGTCATCCGGATGACAAGTAATGAATTTCAGCCTCGACCGAACCCATCGTCTAATTAACGGCTGATATATCAAATACGAATGGAGAAATTACTTTTATCATCATTCTATAAATAATTTCGCCTCCGATTCTTTTTTATTATTTATTTTGATATGCTCGTCGTAAAATTTTCCGAATTATTATCATCATAAACCAGCAACCTACAGTCACTATATAACTGTTGAGATTTACGAATTGTGAATGAAAAACTTCAGGCTTGATGATTTTTTGATATTTATGACACGATACATAGTTTGGGTACTTTTTAAATAAGTTAAAAAAAATTTATTTCGTTCACTTATTGAAGAAATTTTTGCCAGTTACAATAAAATGATTAAAATCAATCTTAGTCGACATTGACTTATTAAATCAATTACATAAAAAAAAAAAAAAAATTCAAAAAATTTTAATTGTTAATTATACAAAGTATATTTTGGTTCTTAAAATTTTACTTCTTAATGGACCGAACAACAATCTCATTTTTTTTTTGTTTTTCCATGTAGTTTTGGGAAAAAAAATACGAAAAAATAATTCAATGCTTGTTTTAATTTTTTTGATCTAACTTTATTGGAAAATAATTAAATCTTATCGATGATTGTCACTTTTAATTTTAATTTTTATTTTCTTTTCTCGGATTTTGAAGTTTTATAAATCTACTGAAAAATTTTCAGAGTGGTATAGCGAAAAAAAAAAAATTCTGAAAAAAAAAAAAAAGAAAGAAAAAAAAATTCTAAAAAAAAAAGAAAGAAAAAAAAATACCACTCTGAAAATTTCAGGAAATTCGCAGAAAATACTGAAGTTTTTTATAAAAAAAAATAATCAAAAATGTCAATCCCGAAATTTTCGTTTTTTCTTCAAAAATAAAAAAAAACGTTGAATTTGAATCCAAATTATTATTTAATATTTTTTCTAAAATTGACATTGAAAAACAAAAATTTCAAAAACATCCCAATAAGTTAATTTTTAAAAAAGTTATGGTTATTTAAAAAAAAAATCTGTCTTTTTAAATAACTCGTAACTTTTTTTTGGTTGGGTAAAAAAATTTGAAAAAATTCTGAAAATTATTTTTCTTAGTCTCTTAATTATATAAATTAATTTTTGACACATAACTACATTGACTTGTACAAAACAAAATAAATAAATAAATAAATAAACAAATTTTGTTTATCGTGAAATTCTAATCTATTTATTTCTTCGAAAACTTATCATAATAAATCAACTATTGCTGAAATCAACCCACTAACTGCTCAAAACGAAATTTTACAATCATGCAATAATACTTTAGAAAATCCTTAGCACTTACACCTTTAAATTGACAAATCACAATGCTCCTAATAAAGTTAAATCCATAGAAGCACTAATTAACCGAATTATCGATACACCAATAACTGGAGAAACTTTAACGAAAGTTAGAAGCTATCACTATCGGCGGAAAAGTAACTTGGGATTTAATTAACTGAATTAATTAACGTCCCCGGGTTGGATGCATTAACACAAAGTTATAAATCGAATGGTTATTCTAATGCGATACATAAAGCGACAACTGGGAGGAATTTCCACCCCCCGGGAATGGCTACCTTTCGACAGGAGTAATAGTAAAGTTAAAGCATTGTCCGAAGTTTACCAGTGACCTGAAAGACTGAAAGGAGCAATGCCATGTATTATTAACAAGGACTAAAAGCCTGAATCGCTCGAAAAAAGCGCTTTTCGTCCCCTCATTTGCATTCGTCTGAACACCGAGGTGGAAAAGGGTTGGAAGCACCACCGGAAACGGATGCTCCTGCAGGCGCCACCGGAAGTGACCTCGTAATTCTCGTTCTCGGTCCAACCATCAGCCTGAATTATAGGGACGCCCTGTAAACCTTTTGTCCGCTTTTCCTGTCACCGGCAATTCTACTGTCTTTTATGCTCCATTATTTACAGTCTTTGTCTACCAAAAAGTTTATGACTCTCCTTCTCTGTCCCTCCAACGAGGGTAGCTCCTACTTATCTAAAGAATACTTTGGATCATCTGGAATATTTAATTTACTTTAAAAGCCTCTAGGGAGTTTACCTGCTAACTCCCATACCAGCAATTCTCTCTTTCTCTTCTTCTCTCGCTCCTGGTCTGGTGATTGCATTTAATTACATGCGACTCGTGTAAAGCTCCCCCAACTTCTGAATATAATACGTTTTGACCTTCCGCAGCCATTGTAACTTGTAACCGCCGTTAGTTTGTTGCTGATGCACTCTAGGTGGTTCATTTAGGTAAAACTGGATTCAGATGAAGGAAGATGTCCTCGACAATCCATCCGACGCTTTGTAACTAGGTACCTATGTATCTAGACCACTAAAACCATCAAACGCTAGGTTGAGAATCAATACTGTGCGTCTGCAGTTGATAACCTTTTATCACATGTTCTTTCCAAATGATCCAAACTTCTAAAGAGCTTAATTCCAAGTGATGTTATTCCTAATTAGCAACAAATTTGGAGAAATTGTAACCGGATTTAATGTAATTTTAGATCCAGATGATGATGCTGATGACGTCAAACTGTAATTGGGCGGTAATGGATTTGATGATAGAGGTACACGTTACAACCAATGAAAGATCAATCAAATTATTGCCTGTATGATATTTTCCGGTGAAATAGATCACAGATTCACTCTCTGCTTCATAATTATACACACGGATTATCAAGACCATCAAATGCGAGGTTACAAACCAATATCATGCAACTATTTCTGATTTCCATTTATTCAGCACTATTTCAAAACGATAAAAATTTCAAAGAACTTATTTCCAAGTGATGCATTTCCTAGCTAGCAGTAAATTTAGAAAAATTCCTGCAGAATTTGATGTCATTTTTGATTCAAATGATGATGATGATGAGGTCAAATTGTAATAGGGCTTCTGTAATGGATTTAATGACGAGCGTTGAACGTTACTACCGATAGAAGATCAATTAAATTATTGTCTGTATGATATTTCCCAGTAAAATAGATGAGAGATGGATGTTGTATGGAATCTAGTCCAGAGGTTGAATGTATTATGTTCACCGATGCGTTAGGTCTGGCTGCGTATACCTGCTATTTGATATTACTTGAATTTTATGATTCGCATCAGCAATGCCTGTCAGAAATTTGGAATTCATTTGTGTGTCAGGGTTTGCTAACTCACACAAACAGATGAAAGCATGTCGTTAATAGAAAACAGAGAGCGTAATTAATTTATGAGGATTTACCGTAGATTATGAAACACATTAAATCAGAATAAATATTATGATATTGTAGTGACGCAGATGGGGAGATTGATGCTACATGCGTATAATTAATTAAATAATGAATATAATTAGCGGGGTTATAATAAAATAAGTGGAATAATGTGATAAAATAGGAAATTAGATGATGGAGTGTAATGTATGGGCCAAGGAGAAGAGGGAGACTAGTAATCGTCGGATCCCCGGTCTACGGGTGAATAAGTTACTGCGAGGGACAGGCATTAATTTTGGTGAGTTGGCACTGGATGCTCGTGTGGCCTGTGGCCTCACGTCCGATTTCTCTCCAGAGGCTGCCCACTTCTAACGTATAGCCTTTGTCTTCTGAGGAATCGATTCACCCGAGGATATTGTCTCTTAAGGCAACACCGCATTTGTCTCCAGTCTGCCAGTCCTCCTTAAATCCTTTTATGGCAATTAAGCCATTTTATCGAGTTCCTGATAAATTTACCAGGTTTATAGCTTCGTCTGGTAATTTTAAATCTATGATTTTTGTTACTTTTATACTTATGAAAGTGTCAGAAAATTTATTTAAAATTTAACTTTTTAAATATGGATTGTATCTTTCTAAAAATTTCCGTCAAATTTTCGAACTGGTTCACCTGCTTTTGTGAACGAAAAATCAAACTTTTTTAAAGTTCATCGTGCTATACCACACGTGGACGATGATTTACATAACCGTGGTTAAAATACCAACGGGAAGAGTAGAGTATTTTTAATATCCACGCTAGCGGCTCCAAAAATAGGTTCTCCGTCATTGTCATGTCTCGTGAACGCCGCTCCGACCGAATCAAAGAAAGATTAACCAACTGATGACACCGGGGCCAACGAGGTTAGCAGGTGGGCGTATTACTCTCACTGACAATTTTTTTCTGCTCTTACGTAATTCCAAGTTGAGTGAAATTTAGCAGATTTCAGGAAAATATAAAATTAATACAGATTTTTTTACCAAAAAATAGAATTATTATTCGACAGATCAATGGAATATTATTATTGATAAAATTAAATGTTTAATTAATTTTTTGAGATTATTTTACTTGAAAATTGATATTGAATAATAGCTAATAGTAAAAAAAATTAGAAAAACGGTTGACCCTGAAGGCCATCCCTGCAACTTCCCGCTGCTTTCGTAATTAAACGCTAAAAATTGCGCTTATTACGTTTTTGAACTCGTAGAGCTCAAAAATATAATTTTGAGCTATCCGAGCTCAAAAGTCTGATAGACGTTTAATAAAACACTATTTTTTGAATTTTCAAACCGCAATAACTTTTAAATGAATGAACCGATTTTCACGCGGTTGACGGCATTCGACGCAGTTTTTCAAATTCTATTATACATTTTTAAACACAAATTGATAAGACCGAAAGTTTCGGTGTAATTCGAAAAAAACGCTTTTATTCGATTTCTTTCGTCAACGATAACTCACGAACAAATCAACCGATTTTGACCAGCTTGGTGGCGATCGACGCAGTTTTTCGAAATTAAGAGCTGATTAGTTTTTGGAATTGATCGATCAAGCCGTTTAAAAGTTATTCAAAAAAAACTTGATTTGAAAAAATTTTTTTTCGTAGTTTTTTTAAGATTCCTCAAAATCTACCGGTCAGAATCGGTCAAAATTGTATTCAAAATCTAAGTTTGGTCAAGCTCTTTCAAATGACACCAACCGCGATCAAGTCGGCCAAGCCGTTCAAAAGTTATGAGAGGTTTTCATACACACACATGTATTTTGGAAAAATTGGGTAAACCAATAACTTCCCGATTTTTGAAAATTTTCAATTTTCTTAGCGGGAAATTAATAATGATTGATGTCATTAATGTAAATTTTTCTAAAAAATAATTATTAATCTTAATTCTTTCCCTTATTATTTTTAACCCTCAATAATAATTAAAAATTAATGATGCTTTTCTGTATTTTCTTTCATTGTGTGTCTAATTATTAAAAGAACTATAACTAGATCAGGGATTGCAGAACGTCCCACGATTCCTGTCATTCTCACGTAATTTTCAAAGAAATTTTCTTTCTGTATCCACCTAACAGTACGGAACTTAGCAGAAGCACAAGTATAAGTTGGGTTTTCATCCAAGTAGCAGGAGAGATAAAGCTCTCGGTACTTGAAAAGCGTCTTAAGGGTTGCCTGGGCGACGACGTCGGATGGGTGGGCGTTCGCATCACGAACCTCCCTTCGCTTTTCTTTCAGCAAACGAGTTAAGCAACATCTTCCCAGATAAATAAAGACACAACAAAGTTGCTGCGTAAAAGCTCCAGTGAGATGATTCTGCAGGCGAGTCATTGTCGTTGTTATTGATAAACTCGTAAGATGTTTTTCAGGGAAGGCTCAAGCACAACCGAGTAGATTTTTTTCTAAATGGGAAATAATCTTTCCGGGAAATGACATCGAACCTGATGGGCTAGCATTTTTCAGTCTTTCTTCATGAACCTCCTGGAAATTTCTTCCGGTATCGGAGTCCCGAGAGATTCATTTCCGGGTGCGCGTACCCGCCGGCTGGTGCCGCACTCTCATCTCTTTTTTTCCTTTCTTCTCTTTCTTCTTCCTTGAGTTTTCCTCGCACCGCTGCTCGCAGCCTTACGGAGAGCCGTGCCCGGCGTTTTAATATTCGCCGGGAAGGAATCACCGCCCTGTTCGCTGGATTCGACAATATTGTGCTCGCGCTAGATACGACACCCTCCTTGTAAGCTTTCTTCACGAAAAATCTACTCCTCTCCATAAATTCTAAAGAATCTCTAAATCATTTTTATACAAGTATCCACTCTCAAACTTTTTCATCCAATATACTATTTTTTTTTTACTGATAAATAATTCACTTTTATTTTATTTGCATCTGTTGAGCTTACAGAAACGTTTTTCGCTTATAATAAATATTTTAAATATTAATATTCACGAATTAAGTACTCTTTACTTAAATTCGTAAATAATGTAAAAGTAACTTTAAAAATATATATAAAATCTTATCAATTTTACAATATTTTTAGGACTTTACAATCCTTATTTTTAAAACGCAGGTTATATTTATAAAAATAGTAATAATGGTGCTAGTATGTGCGAAAAATGATAAAAAAAAAAAAAAAAAAACGGTAAAAGCTCGAGAGTAGAGAATGCGAATTAAAAGTTGATATGAAGCGCAACGATTCATCTTCGTCGCTGAATTTTCCGAGCTTTCTGACGTTATTAATGGGCATGGGAAGATTCAGAGGTAGTAGGAATTTTTCTTAGTTGAGAGACTGACACTATTTATTTTGATGATTCTGGCAAATTTTTACATTCTTACTAAAAAAATTGATTGTTTTCGAAATAATAGGTATGAGTTCAATTTAATAGAAAAAATTTTTTTAGATAACTTTTGAATTTATCAAACAATCTACCTAAAACCATCTAAGCTACCGGCGGGCAATAAGGCCTAGCTAAGGAAAATTTTGAGAAAAATCGAAAATATTGCATTTAATTATTGCAATGTATTATTAATTTTTAAATTAATACATTAGCCATAAAATATAATGGAGTAATGGTAATTTTCACCATAAACAAACACAAAATTAAATTTTTTCAAAAACCTTGCGAATAAGCCTTATTTTACTACGGTAGGGTAATAAGGCCTAAGGGTTATACAAACTGGAAATAGTTATACTATACTTGATAAAATTGGTATTAAAGATCAATCATCACTTAAATTGAACAACAATACTTTTTCAGATGTTGATAAAAATTAGAACAATGATTTTAAATTATTAAATATAAAATTATAAAAAATGTTTACCATTTACTTAAATCGTTTTTTAGGAATTCTTCTGTGCTACTTTAGCATAAGACGGATGATGAAATATAGAAGACAAGGAACGTTGTATCGGGACTCTACAAACTTGTAGCGACATTTCTATGCTAGAGGAGTAATGGTAATTTTCACCACAAACAAACACAAAATTAAATTTTTTCAAAATCTTTGCGAATAGGCCTTATTTTACTACGGTAGGGTAATAAGGCCTAAGGGTTATACAAACTGGAAATAGTTATACTTATTATCCGAGGGTATATTATTTACTTATTAGGATTGAAAACCAACTGAAAGATCAAAATCGAAGGATGAGTACAAAAGTTATCGAAAATTATTAATATTCTGCAGCGCGTTTTCTAAAACAATTCTTAGATTTTTAAGCTAAAAACCCATGTAAGTGGTCAATTTTTGAGCGTTCTAAGTGAAAAGTTGCAGAAGGTCTGCAAAGTCAACCACTTTTTTGATTTTTACACAAATATATCGAAAATAATGTCAAAAATTTCAATTTTCCATTTACTTAGAACGGAAATTTTTTTTTTAAACTTTAGAATTTTGTAACTTATTAACAAAACGTCAAACTATTATAACCCGAACTTAGTAGAGAATTATTTAATTAGTAAATTTTTCCAAAGTTTCCTTAAAAATGTTACCAATTAATTTAAAAATTAATTTCAAGAAGCATAACAAAAGTATTTCTATGCATTATTTTTTATAGACATTCTTTACACTAGGAAGGTACTTGGATCTCCTTAAAGATTCTACAAAAAATGTCTCTAGTATTTTTTCACTAATTCTACTCTTTCAAAGATTATTTTAAATCAAAGTTGATCTTTCCAGAAATATTGAGATTTTCTTACTTTTTTGGAAAATCTACAACAGTGATCAAATTTATAAAAAAATAGTTCAAAGACCACGTATACACTTTAACTGGTTCAAAAACTCGAATGTTGTCCTGAAAATCGAAATTGAAAGACGCGTTCAAAAGATATCGCATAAATATTTTTAAATTTCCAAATTTCAGAGCTCAAAAATTGAGGAGTTGAGTTTCAAAAAGGTATCTTTTCATTTTTTATTAATTGAGACAAAAAACTGGTTATCTTCAATTATAAATATTTTTATAGAACTTTTTTAATTTAGCTACAAAGTGTTATCGTTTATGAAGCTACAATTCGATTTTAAGTACAAAATCTTTATAATTCTTGAAGTAATAAATATTAAAAAGTTCAAAAAACAGCTCTTTTAAAATATAAAAAGATATTTTTTTTTGAAAATCATCTCCTCAATTACGAAAAGCATCAGTAGGCCTTAAGATCAACCCTTTAGACTTTCCTAGTATTTCAATCGGCAATTGAGCAAGCTTTAAAACCAGAAAGTTAATCAAACCATCAACGAGCGTCATAAATAACAAACCAGCGTATTATTAACTCGTAAAAACAGTTTAGTTCCTCGCACACATCACTCGTATTACCACATCCATAGTATACAACACATAACACGCTTAGCAAAACATAGAGAAGAAAATAAAGAAAGTAGTCTAGTAATTCGAGCTGGAACAGAGTCTATTTGTTTAAAGATGACTCAGAGTTTCATGTCGTAACACATGTGTAACTTTTATCCGGCAAAAGCGCTCTGAGATCAAAGAAAGCTCCGGCTATTGATCACGCAAATGAAAATAATTTTTTCCTCAACTGTAATTGCGGGTTAGCATGAGTGTTTAAATAATCTAAAGGTGGATAAGACGCCGAAATTTATAAATTAGCAAAGCTGAGTCTTTACTCTGCATCGGAGGGAAAATAGGACCGAGTGAAAGAGTACTCTCAGGAGTATTTATACAGAGACTGGAGTGTCGCCAAAAAGCTCGATCCGACCCTATCTATCGTCAAAACACCGCACGAGCTTTCACTCTTAGTCGCTTTTCTCCCCGCTCTTTCTCCGGCAAGAGTGCTTGACACCGACTCTGCCTACACCTCCAGGGATATTCCATATCCTATCTCCAGTGGCGCTTCCTCACCTCTAAACTCTTGCTCTAAACTCCAGAGCTCCGTCTTTGTCTTACTGATTCTGAACTGGTGAGCCTGGTTTGTTTGTCAAGCACTCGGAGAACCCACCAGAGCCCGAATTCAAGAGTCTGTGGGTAATGGCCAGATACCAGGGTCACGGTATCTTGCGTTTGACCATTCTGCAGCCAAGTTCGCCTCCCCGTCTTTCAGTTCAATTGCTGAATTACTGAGTGTGTTTGTCGGTTGGTAATTAATCAGTTTTTATTAAATACCAAGAGTATTTTATGACTAATCATTTTTTAATTAAAAGCAATATTTGTAATTCTGTGAACGTACTGTTAATGGTAAAAGCTACTAGCTTCAAAACCAAAAATACTTAAGTTTATAAAAACTCAAACAAAAAATGTAGATTTTTAAAATAAATACACAGATTTGTTATTAAATACTAATTATTAAATAATATACTTGGGAGTTTTTTGAGACACTGGATTACAACATTAAACTTACGAAACTAAATAAATAAACAATAATAACTGGTGGAATTATTATGTTTAAATTAATACCAGCAATTGACCCTTTATTTAATTAGAGAATTTCTGTTATTATTTAAAAAGTTTTAAACTCGAGGTAATTACGTACTCTTGAACACTCGAAATATTTATCATTTTACAATCGAGTCTGTCGAAAAATAATAATCATTTATAAACAACTCTTTTATTTAATTAAACCAATTGAAGTATAAATAATTTTGTTTTTACCAAAAATATGATTAAAGTTATTTGTAAGATTTAAAACAGTTAAAGTATAGCTATTGTTTACCAACTATTTTAAATATTTAATAATTTGATCATTTTAATACTTAATGATAATTACCACTAGCATCTCAATTACACTCGGAAAAAAATTTCTGGGAAAATTCACGATACAACTTCTTTCCAATAGAAGTATAACAAATTTTACATTAGTTGAATTAGAATGTTTTTCAATTAGTGTGAGTGATGGCCGTGCACAGCGCTAGACTCCGAGTTTATGTAAATGCTGAAGGACATTAATAGCAGTTTACCTCGGATAGCGTAGAGGGAGAGTCTCTGGCTACCAAGTAAGAGTTCTGAGTTCGATTCCCGGATAGGACGAAAATTTCGAATTCTTTTTTCGGTTACTGCAAAGGCACCGATTAGTCCAACCTCCTATCTCTCTTCCTCCAAAAATTTCTTTTAAAAAAACCGACTGTCAATTTTTATAATAATTGAATTGTAAAGTTAACTAACACATCTTGTATAATTTGCTCTATAGTCTTCGACTCTTTAAGTCTCTTGCTATTGTTGTTTGTTGGATAAAATTTACAATAGTAGATCGTAAAAATTAATAAATGAGAAGGATAGTTCATCGTTACTATTTAATTCAATAAAAATTACGATAGTAAAATAGTAAAAATTCCTTCAATTTTCTTTTCGTATTTTGATCATAAATCCACTCTTTTGGGGATTACAAACTTTGTTATTTTATTTAAAAATCTCTATTTTTAATTGCAATCACATAGTATGATAATTCTAATGATTGCTGACAGTTTATAAAATTGATAATTTAGAAATAAAGACTATCAACTGTCAGTATTTAAATCAATTAAATTTTCCCAGACCTCTATTGATTAAATAGACACTAACATAATCGGCAAGGTCTCCTCAGTGTCGAGCATTTCTAGCATTCCCGAGTCTCTAGAGATCTGTAAGTGCACCAGATGAGTACACATGTTAATTTATGTCCTTGAATTTTATGCAGACCCTCATCCACACCCACGCTCTATAAATACCCAACAGCAATGTGCAGTGCTTACACTAAAACTAACACGCACGTCTCTGTCTATGTTTAAATGTTTAGCTGTCTTCTTGCTCGTATTAAAAGTTATAGTTGAGTAATCGTTTTCCAGCATTTTATCAAAAGTTTGTTCACTCAGAGTTTAAATGTAATGGATGGTAAGAACGAATAAGGAGTTTAGTTACGAGTGGGAACCATGAAACTGCACCAAGATAGAGGTTTCAGAATAAGGCGTACAGAGCCTGAGGGATGAACGAGAACTCCAAAGAGAAATGGAGAACACCTTGGGGAAAGACTAAAGTTTCCTCTTTTCCCAATCCATACACACATACACACATATACACACATATATATATATACAGATACATATTCCTCCGTATCATCCAAAAGAGTAAAGTTATATAAGACCGCGACCACGAATGACATGAGCCGACTTTTAATTTAAATCATCGACTGGGGACTTATCAAAGTTTCTCCGGGATCGAGAACGATTTCAATTAAGAAATTCTGAGCGGTTCCCTTGGGGGCCACCCCGATCAGCCCGCGGTCGCGGAAGAGGTCACTCTCGAGATAAATGCTTCAGAGACCAGCGCTAAGAAAAAAGCAAAAAGATTTTTCTAATTAGTTGGCGCTTTGCCGGAGCCAACCACAAAAAAAAAAAAAAATAAAACAACATGTGATATGTGTCGTTGGGAAAAAAATACCGGACAAAACGCACGGGTGGAATGTTCTGACGCTGGCAGCAAATCTCCAAGTTTTAAACGCATTTTGGTGAAAAGTTTTGGACTCGTCAGTAGACTCGACGAGCCGTGGTGACTTTACGCTGGATACACAATGATGTGACGGGTTGAGTGACGGGTGCAAGCTGCAGTTTCGAATTAAAATTGTAAAGCGGTGATTTTTGCATCGATAGACCACCAGGTTGTCATTTCATTCTGGGGTTTTTGATGGAGATAGAGAAAAGGAAACTGTACACGGAAAGAACAAGATGACACTGGATATCATCCCAGATTATACTCAGTGATATCTGTGGTGAAAAAAATTTTCAGATAGTAGCTAGTATAATTCAGATTATACTGGGTGATATCTGGATTATACTCATTGTAATCTGGATTATACTAGTTACTATCTGGATGATACTAGCTACTATCTAAAATTTTTTTTTCACTTAGTATAATCTGGGATGATATTCTGTGTCATCTTGTTATTTCCGTGTAGCCTTGATTTTTTGAAGGGATATAATACTTGGATGTGTTCTTAGCTTCTTTAAAAATTATTGATAAATTTGTTTACTCTAGTAGATTTTGGATGTGGTAATTCAAGTGATGTGAGCAAGGAACTAAACTGTTTTTACGAGTTAATAATACGCTGGTTTGTTATTTATGACGCTCGTTGATGGTTTGATTAACTTTCTGGTTTTAAAGCTTGCTCAATTGCCGATTGAAATACTTGGAAAGTCTAAAGGGTTGATCTTAAGGCTTACTGATGCTTTTCGTAATAGAGGAGCTGATTTTCAAAAAGGTATCTTTTTATATTTTAAAAGAGCAGCTTTTTGAACTTTTTAATATTAATTACTTCAAGAATTATAAAGATTTTGGACGTAAATTCGAATTGTAGCTTCATAACCGATAACACTGTAGCTAAATTAAAAAAGTTCAATAAAAATATTTATAATTGAAAATAACCAGTTTTTTGTCTCAATTAATCAAAAATGAAATTTGGAAATTGAAAAATATTTATGGGATATCTTTTGAACGCGTCTTTCAATTTCGATTTTCAGGACAACATTCGAGTTTTTGGACCAGTTAAAGTGTATACATGGTCTTAGAACTATTAATTAATAAATTTGATTACTGTTGTAGCTTTTCCGAAAAAGCGAAAAAATCTCAACATTTCTTGCAAGGTCAACTTTGATTTCAAATAATTTTTGAAAGAGTGAATTTATCAAAAAATTACCAGAGACCTTTTTGGTAGAGCCTTTAATTCTCTACAAGAGTATGTCCTAGTTCTACTAGTTTGACAATCCGTTCATAAGTTACAAAATTCTATAGTTTTAAAAAAAAATTTTCCGAGTTAATCAGATGGAAAATTAAAATATCCGACAATATTTTTGATATATTTACGTAAAAATCAGAAAAGTGATTGATCTTGCAGACCTTTTTTAACTTTCTTCAGTTTTTGAGTCCAGAAGAAGGCTAAAAAATTTACCAATTAGATCATTTTTCAGCTCAAAAATCTTCAAATTGTTTCAGAGAGCGCACTGTAGTATTTATACATTTCGATAACTTTTAAAAGCATCCTTTGATTTTGATCTTTTCGTCGGCTTTCAATACAGTTTTTCAATCTCAAAAAATGTATGCATGGTCTTAGGTACACTGATGAAAAATTTATGTTGACTCAAGAGATATTTTCTTGATCTAAGAATTTATTTTGGAAGACAAATGATTATTTTGCTTTAAGAATTTCTTGTCTTGATTTAGATTTTCTTGGCTTAAGAGCTATATTATCTTCAATCGATACATTTAGTTTTTCAACCAAAATAACATGATCGTTTAAAAAACTTAAAATAATTCATCAAAGTATATTTCAAAAACTAAATAGTCTTTAATTGTTTTACCGAAAAAAAATTATTTCTTGGAAATAAGTAAATTAATGACTCAAAAAAAAGCCATTCTTAACACAAATCGGTAACATCTTGAATCAATGTTATCGCCTATCTTGAACCAAGAGACAAAAATTCTTGAAAGAAATATATCTATATCTAGTTTCAAGAATTCAAATTTTGAAGAAAAAAAGTTTCTTGAATCAAGATTGTTTTTCTATCAGTGTAGATTGTTTATTCATTTTTGAAATATCTTTGAAACATCTTCCATGCTCAGAATAACTTTTTGGAGCTTAAAAAATTCTAGATCTGATAAAAACTCAATTTTCCGAAATCAGATCTAACCTAATAGCTCCTCACAACCCTCAAAAACGATCAATTTTCCAGATCAGAAAGTCAAAATTCTCCTCTAGCACGTAACAGTGTCAACGATTTGTTCCTTGTTCAGTGTCTTGGTTGAAAGTGATGCAGGTAGCAGTTCTCAGCGAGCGGCATTAAATATCCGGGGGTTTATTGGAATTGTCAGACGCATTTGATTGGTATGCGAGAGATCGACAGCCAACGTTTGACTAATTAGAGAATGATCCGGGTGGTTGAATCGGGTGCGGTGGATTAGAGAAAGCCTTTGTTTCCCACCGACAAATTATAAGGCTGGAAACGCGGACGCTCGCCCCATGAATGAGGGTGCAACCGAGCGATCGGTAGGCGGGGACCATCCTATCGAGGACACCAGACCAGAGGATACGAACGAGAGCTGATGGCTCAACAGAGTGGGATGTAACCACGGCACAACCGCGACTGAAATTAACGACAATTGGCGCGATTGAAACGTACTATGTACATACACATGCACACACTCTCTCTCTCTCTCTCTGTTCTATGTTGGTCCGTGTTCTATGTAGCCTCGTGAGCAGCTCCCCTCGATTTCCATTTATCAAGCACGGAATTTAAATACCAAAAAAAAAAAAAAAGCTGATGAAAATGTCCCTTGATTAATTTCATAAAATTCAGGTTTCATCCCATTCGTCGACTTTAAATATATTATCCCTTTGCTTAGTGTCCCATGCTCTGCAGTGTGAGCTCCACTTTCCTGTCTCCGAAACTTTGTAAATTTGTTAAATTGCCAATTTACCTTAGAAACTAGTGCGAGCTCTTTCTGAGGAAAGCTTATACTTCCAACTCACTTTTGCTTCAGAGCAAGATCTCCAAGCTTTAAGCTTCAAGCTCTCTCGGCCTCGTCCTGCTTGCTGCTTTCTCTTGTACTGCCAGTCCAAGGACTTTTAATCCTCATTTCCCTCCAATTACCACTTCTGGAATTAATTAAAGAATCACTGGATACGAGGACCAACTACCCTTTCGTCACTTTGCTAACAAACCTGCCACTTACTGTGCCAATTTCAGATGCACTTTCACGCTGTTTTAAGGCTTTATCTGCAAGACTATGAAAGATCACTGTTGCTGGATAATTTTACTGTTTTAAATACTGACAGTTGATAGCCTATATTTTACAAATTATTAATTTTACTAGAAATTCAAATAGCGTGCTGCGCGTGCGCCTAAACTTTGGCCAATAATGAATCGTGGCCCGTTTTTTGCGAGTTTCGACCTTTGACTAACTTCAAGACGTACATGTATTTTAATTTTAATCGGATGGTGCATTCAAAAGTCATCAAAGTTTATAAATATACTCCAGTGCGCTCTTTGAAACAATTTTCAGATTTTTGAGCCGAAAAATCATGTAATTGGTAAATTTTTGAGCGTTTTGAGCTCAAAAACTGTAAAAAGTTACAGAAGCTCTGTAGAGTCAGTCACTTTTCCGATTTTTTCTCTAATGTATCGAAAATATTGTTGGAAATTTCAATTTTTCATCTGATTAACGCAAAATTTTATTTTTTAATCTTTAGAATTTTGTAACTTATAAACGGATTGTCAAGATTACTCATAAAAAAAATTAAAAAAATTTTTACTATTTTAACTATCCTTCTCATTTATTAATTTTTACGATCTAATATTGTAAATTTTATCCAACAAACAAGAATAGCAAGAGGCTTAAAAAGTCGAATACTATAGAGCAAATTATACAAGATGTGTTAGTTAACTTTACAATTCAATTATTGTAAAAATTGACAGTCGGTTTTTTTAAAAGAAATTTTAGGAGGCAGAGAGATAGGAGGTTGGACTAATTGGTGCCTTTGCAGTAACCGAAAAAAGAATTCGGAATTTTTGTCCCATCCGGGAATCGAACCCAGAACTCTTACTTGGTAGCCAGAGACTCTCCCTCTACGCTATCCGAGGTAAACTGCTATTTATGTCCTTCAGCATTTACATAAACTCGGAGTCTAGCGCTGTGCACGGCCATCACTCACACTAATTGAAAAACATTCCAATTCAACTATTGTAAAATTTGTTATACTTCTATTGGAAAGATACAGAGGCAGCACTGGAAATTTTAATCTCTTACTTTTTACAATAGTAATATCGTATTTTTTCTAATCGAATTTAATACAATAATTATTTGGTGAAATTACGATAGTAAGTTGTAAAATTTCGTGAATAAATAGTAAATTTTCTTCTAAAATATTTGACAGTTAATAGTAATAAAAGTATAGTCCAGCTTTACAATAGTTGTATCGTGAATTTTCCCAGAAATTTTTTTCCGAGTGTAATTGAGATGCTAGTGGTAATTATCATTAAGTATTAAAATGATCAAATTATTAAATATTTAAAATAGTTAGTAAACAATAGCTATACTTTAACTGTTTTAAATCTTACAAATAACTTTAATAATATTTTTGGTAAAAACAAAATTATTTATATTTCAATTGGTTTAATTAAATAAAATAGTTGTTTATAAATGATTATTTTTTTTCGACAAAATCGATTGTAAAATGATAAATATTTTGAGTGTTCAAGAGTACGTAAATACCTCGAGTTTAAAACTTTTTAAATAATAACAGAGATTTTATAATTAAATAAAGGGTCAATTGCTGGTATTAATTTAAACATAATAATTCCACCAGTTGTTATTGTTACTTTATTTAGTTTCGTAAGTTTAATGTTGTAATCCAGTGTCTCAAAAAACTCCCAAGTATATTATTTAATAATTAGTATTTAATAATAAATCTGTGTATTTATTTTAAAAATCTACATTTTTTGTTTGAGTTTTTGTAAACTTAAGTATTTTTGGTTTTGAAGCTAGTAGCTTTTACCATTAAAAGTAACCTTCACAGAATTACAAATATTACCTTCAATTTAATAATTTTTAATAAAACTAAAAAGCTTGAATAAATAAATGAGAATTTCTATTACTTCGTTTTACAATGGCTCCATTGGATCAATGGACTAATTAGCGATGGGTTGTATGGTTGTACATTTATAAATTGATAGCTTGTTATTTTGTTGGAATGAATGGGTTACTTTACATGGCCTAATTATTTCAAAATCAAATGAAACACAATGCGTAGTATGTAATTGAAGCATGATGGTATCGATGTCATGGCGAAACTAAAAACTTGTTTTACTCCGCCGAATTTTTGGTAAAAAAACACAATAGACGGGAGATAGCCGAAGGGAGAATTGTGATTGGTGGATGGAATAGTATTGCGTATAATTCCATTTGTTCGCGAGTAGAGGGAACTCGGATCGAGCGGGTAGGGCTTACATTACTGTACTGTATGATACTATACAATATTATACTATACTATTCTATACCCGAAGGCTTTACCTTCGGCTCGTACATCCCCGCATTATCCTATATACTAACTGTGTACCAGCGGCACTAAGCTCCCGTGCTTTTATCGTCACCGTAATTTCGACGGCGAGTATACATGCGAGGATTACGCGTCAAACTTGTCACGTGATTTGAATTTTGAATATTTCAAAGCTAGAAAGAGGAACATTAATTAGTCGAAAACATAAAAGGTCGCGGTTAGAAATTTTTTTATATGGTCTAATATGACTTAATATAGCTGATTCTTATATCAGTCAATTTTTGATAAAAATTAGCAAGCTGAAAAAAAAATATTTTTTCTCTCAAAATAAAAAACTCGAGTGATTATTTTACAGAATAAATGTGTATTTTTATTCTAAGTAAACTGGAAGAACACCTACAAAAATACTAAATTTAATACCCAAAACTACGACTTAACATTACACGGAAAAAACGACTGTGGAAAATTTACAGAAAATAATCTTCAAAATTTTCACAGTATATATTCTTTAAAATTTACAGAAAAAATATGTAATTATTACTTGTGAGTTTACGTGGAAACTACGTACTTTTTTGTAAAATTTACAGATAAATTCTATGAAATCTCCCTGATTAAAAAAAGAGTATTGAGACAAATAAAAAGTATTGAAAAGTATTGGTTTTATAGTCAATCCGATACTTTTCAATACTTTTTTTTTGTCTCAATACTTTTTTTATTCAGGACTATAAGAATATTATGTGATCGTTGCAGAGTAACTTCTTGAATTAAAATTATGTTTGATTATTGATTAAAAATGTAAATAATAATCTGTTAATAGTAAATTTAAAATTTTTATCATATGTGAAAAAAAATTTTTTTACTGATTATAAAAAAATAATTTGTCTTGAAGTATATAAATTAGTTTGCAATGATGCTGACTCAAGTAATGCTTTTTAATTTATTACAATAAATTTCCAGTAATAATAACAGAAAAAGTTATATTATGATTACAGACTCAATTTATGAAATTTACAGATTTATAATAACAGAATTTACCACGTAAAAATAACATAGTAAGTTCTGTAAATATTACATAAGTCGACTTATAGATAGAATTTTGTAAATTTTACAAACTTTTCTATAAATTTACAACGTATTTTTTCTGTTTATACTGCGAAAAAAATAGGAATTTTCCTTATTTTTGGATAGGAAAAATTCCTATGTTACATAAGAATTTTTCCAATGGTAACATAGGAATTTTTTCATTATTAACATGATAGAAATATCCATGTGACATAGGAAAAATTCATTTATGACATGAAAAAAAATACAAATCGAAAAAACACCATTCTAAAATTGTCAGGATATTTGTAGAAAATGTCAAAGTTTCATATGAAAGAAAGAAAAAAGAAATTAAAAATGTTTATCATTGAGAAACTCGGAGTTTTTTTAGAAAATCTAAACAATAACGTCGAAGATAGGCTTGATTAATTTTTTTCTATTTTTTCCCAAAAAGAACATTTAATAAAAAGAATTTTGAAAAAAAAAAACGTCCCGATAAGTCAATTTTTGAAAAAGTTATGGCAATTTAAGTCACACCGTCCATAATCTGCTGGATTTTTAATTTTTTTGAAATGTAAAGCAAAATTTGAAAAAAATTTCCTCACATTTTTTTATCACAAACCGACTGTAAATCACTGTTTTACTTTTAAATTATCTGAAATTGCTCGAATGAAAAAATTGTTATTTAAATTTGTAATTATTAAATTAAGTTGCATAAATTTTAGTGATGAATGTATTTTTCCTACACAGAAAGAAAGGTTCACTTGAGCCAAGAAAATATTTTTCTTTATAATTATTTACTTAGGCAAAAAAAAAATTTTTTTTGACACAAGAAATTTCACTTATTCCAAGAAATCAATTCTCTTGCTTCAAGAAATACGTTTCTTGATCCAAGACAATTTATTTAAGTCAAGAAAATTTTTCTTGTATTCAGAAAATTTTTCTCTTTCTCCAAAAAATTAAATATCTTGATAGTAAATTTTCATTAATATTTTTATTGATTAACCTGTCAAATGGGAAGATCAAATAATATTGAATCATTTTTTTTATTCAATATGATTAATTGCACGCCAAAATAATATAAAATGGGTATCAAATATTCAAGAGAAAAATTTTCTCAAAATGAGAAAATTTTTTTCTCAGCTAGAGTAGGTGGCGCTGCTTTCCTAAAGTATCTAAAAATCTTGATCAATGATAAAAATTTATTGTATCAAGTATTTATGATAATTTAAATTAAGAAAAAATTACTTCCACCAAGAATAGAATTTCAAGAAAAATTTTTACGTCGGCTAATACAACTTCGGTTTTCCTTCAGAAGACCGAAAATTTACTTGAGCCAAGAATTTTGGTCTCCAGTCAAAAAATCTTTCTTTCTGTGTATGTCACATGGATATTTATATCATGTTAGTAAAGAAAAAATTCCCATGTTAACATTAGAAAAATTCCTATGTTAACATTGGAAAAATTTCTATGACAACATAGGAATTTTTCCTATGCAAAAATGTTCTTTTGACCGTGTACATACTATTAAGGAGATTCGAGCGAATCTAATGTATTAAATTTCTGTAAGATTTATGTAAAAACTCGCCATGTATGAGAGCTCAAATAAAAATTTTCTAAGCTTCTAATTAAATTTTTCTTCCATTTTATCTGCTAAATAGCCTTTATATGTAATCAAACTTGACTTTGTTATATTAAGAAGATTCAGCGATCATGCGCCACCTGTCGGAGTTTTCCGACACCACCTTACATCAAAGGATGATAAAAAACCTGATATGATCGATTTACATCATGAAATTTTTGACAAAGACGATAATCATAGGACAAAAAATAAAATGAAGAATATGAAGCTTGTCTCCTTGAGCGATAACGAGCTTTGAAGAAAAAAGTAAAAGATGTTTGGAAGCCAGGCGCTCAAGGCGGGTTGACGCTATTAGTCCTTTAGAGGTGCTTCTATTCCTGGATAGGATCCCGGCACTAAACTACCCCCCGGTATCTTCGTCAGCTCCCGGTGGCCCTCCCCTCGAGCGAGCTTTAATCCCGGTGCCTGATTATAATCTCGTCAACGAGTTATGCCGTCTTCTCTTTGCCTCTCACCCACTTGAGCCTCGCTTATCCGTGAAACACTCCGCGAACTCTCAACTTCTCTTGTAGTCCTCCACTCATCTACTCCACAACGACACTATGGTCATAACCTCCTCGTTTAATTCCATCCTTCACCAACTGAGACAAGTAATTACTTAAACACAGTCATGATAATAACAATAATCTCGAGTGATAACAAAAATAAATACAAAAAGTCACCAAATGCAAATTCAAAGCTGTTTTATTCTGCATTTTGGGTTTCTCTGGGAATTTAGTTTCAGTTAAGCTCGCCGCTAATAAAAAATAGATTACGCAGTCGTTTTTTATTGTCACTACTTGGGACACACTTATAGGCGGCGCAACCTCTGCTCGTAATTACAACAGCCTTTCGGTTCCGCGGTTTCTGCAATGCTATCTAATGTGGATTCTCTACTGTCGAGCTTATACTAGGCGGCACCTGCACCTGACAACCGTCGAATTCTCGGCGTAGTTTGTCTTGGGGCCAGCCGGAACTAAGCAGATAAATTCTAGTGCAGGGAATGAAAATTTCTTCTGAATTTATGGAAAGATACTTTTTAAAGTTTATAAATATTAAATTTAACGAAAGAAAAATAAATGAATTTTATTCAGATTTTTGAGTACAGAATTGTTATTGGACATATTTTCAATGGAAATTATAATTATTATTATTAATTTTAAAGGTTTTGTACTTTAGAAAAGATTTTAGTTTGAATGTTTAATTTATTTTTTAAGGTAATTTTACTTGAAAGTATGTATTGGATAATTTTGCCAACTCAATATAAAGAATTAGCAAAAATTAATAAAACAAACAAAGTTGAAATAAAAAAATGGTTATCAAATACTCATTAAAAAAGTCATCTAATTCTCTAAAATAATATAAAATTAGTTACCAGATACAAAATCAAATCAAATATAAAATAAATCAAACATTACTTTATAATTTATTTTTTAAAGCTCATGAAAGAGTGACTCAATTAGTAGTGAATATTTTTGTATATCATGAGGCATTAAGCTTATCTCTTTTCCCTACACTATGTACAGACAATCTTTTTGTCTCTATGGGGAGTAAATGTAGTTATTTTGTAGGACTATGTATATAATTTTGGAAAGTAAATAAATAAATAATTGCTAATAGTAAAAATTAGAAAAACGATAGACCCTAAAGGCCATCTCTTCAACTTCCCGCTAATTCCTTAACTACACTGATAGAAAATTTATGTTGACTCAAGAGATATTTTCTTGATCTAAGAATTTATTTTGGAAGATTAATGATTATTTTGCTTTAAGAATTTCTTTTCTTGATTTAGATTTTCTTGGCTTAAGAGCTATATTATCTTCAATCGATACATTTAGTTTTTCAACTAAAATAACATTATCGTTTAAAAAACTAAAAATAATTCATCAAAGTATATTTCAAAAACTAAATAGTCTTTAATTGTAATACCGAAAAAAAATTATTTCTTGGAAATAAGTAAATTAA
>JZSA01001100.1:0-10727 GCA_000956155.1 Cotesia vestalis
CTTCTTCTTCTTCTTCTTCTTCTTCTTCTTCTTTATCCAAAAGTTCCTCAGCTCTTATTTAAAACTATTCCGTCATTCTCATTCAAAGTCCATCTTCGGGCCCGTAGGCGTCCGCGTTTAAACTTCTGGTGGGTGAATTTTCACCGGAAAATATTGAACCTCCCGGGAATTAGCACCCCGGCGAATCACATTCACAACGCATACCATCCAGACGCATATCAAATAAACACGACACATGTGAATTCTCTATTGTTTGCATTACATTGAAAAATCATAACACTCCCCCGTCTGGGGACCTCGATACGGATTATAAAAGATGCCACCGGTAAAATAACAAAATAGCTTGCGTTTTTTATTATTATTGTCATTTTCTTAGCGAAATCCGCCGAGTAATACGTTTTTGAACTGCCAACGGATTCCACCCTTCGCTTTGGCCGTAGATTCTCGGGAAAAAGAATATCAACCAACCGAATCGTTAAATTTTATAGCGTCACGGGCGTTTTACAGGCGCTCTGTAGGCAGCTGGTATTTATCATTTTTATTCAGCTTCTGAGCTTTTACGATTTTTATGCAATGGTTATTGCGGCTAGTTGATGTTTGGAACAAATGCACGCTGGAATATTGCAAATGGAAGGACTCGGTAAATTCACTGAAATTTTCAGCTATTTTCGAGCTCAAAATGCCTGGCAACTTATCAATTTGTTGATTTCGAGCACAAAAATCTATAAGCTATTCTAAAAAACACATTGTAGAATAAATATGAACGCTATGGTCGATTTTGATCTTTTTGATGGCATTCGACGCAGTTTTTCGTCCGTTAAACAATTATACATGGCCTTAGAACAATTGGTTGATAAATTTGATCAAAAAATCGGAAAAGTGGTTGACCCAGCAAACCATATTAAACTTTCCACAGATTTTTGCTCAAAACGCTCCAAAATTTACTGATTATACGATTTTTTCAGCTCGAAAATTTGAGTAATTGATCCAGAGAAAGGCTTATAGAATATTTGTAAACTGCGACATCTTTTGAACATATTCTTCGAACTTGATCTTCTTGACGGCATTGGAAACAGTTTTTTTTTTTTTTTTTTTTCAAAAAGTGTATACATTGAATTGATAACTTCAAAAGGTGTCTAATAAAAGTGTAAAAAATCCAAATTTTCTGAACCCAACCCAATATCTTACTAATTTATATTTATTTAATAATTTATACTTATCAATAATTAAATTTAATATTAATAACATCACTACTCTAAAAACTATTACCAGCACGGAAACAATATAAATATTTACAGAGATTCCTTGATCCCTTAGGAATTTAATAATCGAAAAATCTGATGCATTCTTCCTGCTTGAGAAAATACACGACTTGTGGATGCTGGATGATACAATGTAGCATATAGATTTCTGTTTCGCATTACCTGAAAGTGGGTTAACTCTTCCCGAGATTTTTACCCTTAATCCTTCATTTATCCCTTCCCCGATCAATCTTCTGTTTTAATTGCTCGGGATTTAAGGTTACATAGATACCGCTTTTTACGTTTTGCAGCTAATAACGACATAACCGATGACGGGGAGGATTCCTCTGTCGCTCCAGTAGTAGTAGCAGTAGCAGTGGCAGTAATAGCAGTAGTAGTAGTAGTAGTAGTAGTAGTAGTAGTAGTAGTAGTAGTAGTAGTAGTAGTAGCGGAAGAGAAAATATAGGTTCATTCGTTGAACAACGAGAAGGTGGAGCATCCGACTTGAATTCTATGGAAAATAAGAAGAATGCGTCCAGACAGCATTTCGGGAATACTTGCGCTCACTACAACTACTAGACGAACAACAACCAGCTTTCATCGGACTCTCCTCATACAACCGACTGTAATTGCTCGTTCCGGATTTAGCAGCAATGACGATGATGCGCTTGAAATATCCGCTTCCTACTTTTCCGTCCTTTATCCTTTATTCTTCCTTCCGTTTTCTTCTGTATAACATTCCTCGAGCTGGATGGTAGTCCTCTTTCTACCAACGTTTCCTAATCTTTTAGGAATCCATTGTCCGCACCATCCATCGGTTAAATGCGACTTACAACTTATGGGTTTAATCGGATGACTTTAGTGCCAGCCATAGCAAAATACGAACGGAAAATAATAAGTATAACTTTACAATTTCAAAATTTTCAATTTTCCAAGCTTTGACCACATCAAGATTTAAACTTCTAATTAAACAAAAAAAAATCAATAAACTTTTTCACTTTACTTGTTCTAAGATATTATTATTATTATTATTATTATTATTATTATTATTATTATTATTATTATTATTATTATTATTATTATTAGTTTGCAACAACATTTTAAAATTTTGTTTTGATTAGACACGTCTTTAATAATTATTTTAAAATATTTATTTGCAAGAGCTAAAACTTTCACAAATTGAAGACATTTTTTATTAAAAAAACAGTCAATTTAATAATCATTATTATAATTATTAAAATTTTCACGACGAAGCATTATTCCAGAGGCGTTGAGAAAAAAAAAAGAAAAAAAAAAGTATAAAACTATGAATGACAATGATGTGCGAACGAAAAAAAATATTAATAATAAATTCACAGCGCGTAACCGTCGAGACAAAGCACTGACGGGGTTGGGCGTCAGATCCGTCAGCAGGTAGGGGCCACGCGATCGACGCCGCCTGAAGCGCGCACGATGCGTCAAGGCCGTGGCATGCACCGTTTGTAACGCGCGGACGAATGAACGGAGAACGAAGAACGAGGCTGAGTAGCACAGGAGCCAGATACTATGCTACGAAAACGCGAAAAACGGGAGATAGAGAGCGAGCCACCGCGCACGCGTCTACCGGCTCCTCGTCGTGGCGTTCGCCAACGACTGGAAGAGGAAATACCGTCAGGGTTGCTTTAAACCACCGGGCAAACGCTGTAGAGAGGGCGCTAGATGCTGAGTATTGCCGCTATTCAAGATTCACAATCCACGATCCACTGACCGTCGGTACTCTCATGGCAACCTGTTAATCACTGGATATTCACGTGCTGAGAAAATCGGAGTGAGTATTTTGAAAGATGTAAGAATTATCTTGGTGATATTGGTGGGGATATTATGAGAATATTTATGCAAAAAATATTTAAAATAGTAGAAGAATTGAATTTTTTAGGGATAGAATCATGATGGCAAGGATGCTGATATTGATATTCATAATTTTTCATAAAGAAAATGATTGTGATGATATTCATCATGAAAATGATAATATTGATGTTAATCATAAAAATGAAGACAATGGTATTCATAATAAAAATGATAATGATATTCATCATGAAAATGATAATGATATTCATCATGAAAATGATAATGATATTCACCATGAAAATGATAATGATATTCATCATGAGAATGATCATGATATTCATCATGGAAATAATAATGATATTCATCATGAAAATGATAATAGTGATGATCATCATGAACATGATGACAGTATTATTTATCATGACCATGATAATGGTGATATTTATCATAAACATGATGACAGTGATATTTATCATGACCATGATAATGATGATATTCATCATGAACATGATAATAATGGTATTTATAATGACCATGATAATGATGATATTCATCATGAACGCGATAATCATGATATTCATCATGAAAATGATGATAGTGATATTTATCATGAACATGTTGTGGCGATATTCATGATGACCATGATGATGGTGATATTCATCATGACCATGATGATTGTGATATTCATCATGATCATGATGATGGTGATATTCATCATAAAAATTATGGTGATGATATTCATCATCATAAAGATATTGATAACGATATTTATGATATTCATAGTAATATTCGTGATATTGATCATGACATTCATAATTATATTAATATTTTTCATGATAATAGCATTGATATTGATATTTGTAACTATACTCATGATTTTCATGATTTTATTCTTAATATCGATCATAACAATCATAAAGATTTAATAATCATCAAGATAATTAGAAAAATAGAGATATTAATCTTGATATCTATAATATTGATATTCATCATGATAGTGATAATGACATTATGTAAATGTTTAAAACAATATTTATGATATTCATAATATTATTCATGATATCGATTATAAGATTTATAAAGATATTGATATTCATGATAAGTAAAATGGTATCCATGATATTAATCATTGAAGTACAAAAGCCATCAATAATGATTTATCACTGATTTTGATTTTAATAATAAAATTATCATCATATCAATAATAAAGACGTTATCATTTCTTCGAAAGATGATGATATTCATAACGATAATAATAACAATAATCTCACTGATAATTATAATAACAACGTTGATATTATCGATATAATTATGATGATGAAGATACGAACAATACCCAGGATGATAATAAAGATAATGATAATGAAAATAATAATAATAATTATGATGATAAAGATATTGATAATGGTCGTATTTAAATCGAGATACAGAGTGAACTATAAATGTTGCAACAAACAAAGAGAGTATGTAGATATAGAATACAGTGTTGTTGTATATGGTAACAGAAGAGCGAGAGTTGCTGCGAGTTGCGAGTTGCGCGTTATCGACCCATTCACTGATGCTGTATTCAGTACCACCACACGAGTATACAAGTATAAAACCCGTTGGGATCGCACGCAGCCTCCGCGGCACATCTATAACTCTTAAAGTTGCCCTCCAGTAACTACATACATCCCGTTCCTACTTCCAACTACGCTTTTCCATATATTTTTCCAATCGGCTTTTTCTGAGCCCTAGTTTCAACTCTGCACCAATAATGAACCTCGATGAAAACATCATGATAATTATTTATGATTAATCTTAATGGATCTGATCATTTATAGATTAGATCTACAATGTTGGAGGTCAGGATTCTAAACCTAAGGTTTTTTTTAATCAAATTAGATCCAGAATGTCACAAATCATTGTCCTCAATCTGATGATTTATGTATCACATCCAGAATTATGACCTTTGACATCCTGAATCTGATCAATATAAGATGAGATGGAAAATCGTCTCAAAACTGATGATTCATTGATCAAATCTGATGCAGGATGTCAAAGATCATCATATTAAATCTGAAGTTCTATTGATCAGATTAAGGATGATGATCTTTGACATCTTGGATCAGATTTGATCAATGAATGGTTAGATCCATGATGTTGAAGACCATCTTGTATTCATTAGATCCAGGATGTCAGAAATCATTTTAAATCTGATTATTAATTGATCGGGTAAGGTCCAGATTGTCGAAGATCAGCATTCTGCAAAAATTGTAAGTATCTCCGGAAATTATGTCCAAAGACAATGACGTTCCTCCACCCCTCTGATGGTGATGATAGTAATCCAGATATTGGTGCTGTTAGTGGTTCCACATAGGGATTTGGTGGTAGTGGTTGCGACTGCGCTCGCTCTCACCGTCGGACATTAAGCTCCAAATGTAAAATATCTTCGCTAAAGCTGTAAAGAGTGACGAGGATGATACTAACAAGCGCAGGCTTCTATCTCCATCAAGGATGCTTTACCATTTGGGATTTACCCACGCGCATTGTTCCCAATGTTCGCTAAAACGCACAGCGACTCTTCCCTTTCCGTCGGTCTCATCGCCAATCCTTTATATCACATACACACACACAGACACAGACACACAGACACTCACACATGATCATATGAAACATGTAATTCAGCAATGTCCACAAAAGCAAATAATCATCGGAATAGGCTACAAAATTCTCGGGTTTGATCTACCCTCATTACATTTTACAGAGATTCAGGCAGCATACCATCACCGAACTCAAATTAAGTGGAAGCTCTAATTAAATTTGTTCAATCGCGGATTCCCACATGCACAAAGTTAAGCTTGGGTTTTAATTATACATTTATTAGTATTCCTCCAGCGCTGGATATTATCATCATCATCATCAACATCAACATCATAATTATTGCAATTAATCAGTTGTAATGAATTTTTAAAAGTTTATTCCCGAGCTATCAGTTATCACTCATTAGAGCCGGGAACGTGTCAAAGTGATTCAATGGAATGGAGAGGGGTGAAAAATCCTGGAGCTTTTGGGCGCTGGTGTGTGGGATGGTAAGCGAAAGCCGAAGTGATATTGACACAAGCTTTGGTTTAATTTCTCCATCGGCAAACAGTGTTTCCATCCCGACATCCCTTTCTGCACCCCCTTTCACTTCTCATCCGGGACTTCCGCAGCTCTTCTATTAACTCTTTCTCTCTTCCCTACAGCATTTCCCTCATCTTCACCCTCAAACTCTCCTCCGTCCGATGCCAAAGTACGTTAGCCCGAACATCACCCCTCATTCGCACACTCGCCGCATTTATGTTATAATTTTCACCCTTATACGGTTATCGACGGTTCAATCTCACTTTTACCAGTGCATCGTGTTATTATTAATTTAATAATATCATCTCGGGATTTTGTTTTATATTAGTCAAAACATTTGTTGTTTGCTCGCCAGAGGATTCTACATCCGGATGCATCCACTTCGGAGGAATTATGCATGCAGGATATAATAAGCTCCGTTCTGGAGATATCGCCGAATTATGGCCACCCTAATGGCCTGCTGTTTGATTTATGTTGGGAAACTCTCTGGTATATCTATATCTTCTATCCTTCCAGAAGAGGAATTGTAGCGTGCGAAATGGAGATTCGGATTGTATTTTCTATGAAATTTCGCTTACAATTTGAGAAATTGACGCTTGATTTGAAATTGCTTGATTCAAAAAGATGGAAATCAAGACAATATATTCTTGACCAGTTGCTGAATGATTGGACTATTCTTTTTTTTTTATTTAAACTTAAGTTCGCTTTAACTTCTAGGTCATTAGCGACCGCAATACTTTACATTATTTATTTAACAATAATATTCAGTTAAATGAAATTAAATAGTTTTGTTCTCTTTAAGAATTCTATGATTTTAAGTATTTAATCGGAATTATTTAGACTTTCATGGAGAGTGTCTGGGATGTTGAGGGTCCTTCGCTGAAGTTCCAATGCTTGGACAATAATTATTTGGTGAAATTACGATAGTAAGTTGTAAAATTTCGTGAATAAATAGTAAATTTTCTTCTAAAATATTTGACAGTTAATAGTAATTAAAGTATAGTTCAGCTTTACAATAGTTGGACCGTAAATTTTCCCAGAAATTTTTTTCTGTGTATAACTTTTGATATTTTTATTGACACAATTTTTTATTAAAATACTATCCATATTGAAATTGTCTATACACTTTTTTGAATTAGAAAACTACGTCGAATACCGTCAAAAAGATCAAAATTAAACAACGCGTTCAAAATATATAGCAACTAATATAAATATTCTCTCTTTGTGTGCTTTTTGAAACAATTTTTAAATTTTTGAGCTCATTGATAAATTTAAAAATTTTTTCAGAGATAATCGTCTCGCTTTACTGGGAGTTGTGCAAATTAATAAGAAAATTGGTGACCTAAAATCCGACGATTACCGGGAGTGGAAAAGTTTTTCAGTCCATTATTATAATTATTATTACTACTATTATTATTGTTGTTATTATTAGAGAGCAACATTGTACTTGTAGGAGATAAAAATCATCTAGTTTACTTACCCAACGAATATCTCGCATGAAAATACTTTTACTAGCCTCGAGCAAGCCCGTCGTATACGTCATAAAGCACTGAATTATTTTCCACGGCTCTCGGCCAGAAATTTACGAGACGAACTTTTGCACAGCGTACACTCGTGTGGGTTCTATACACTCACACGGACATAAATAACTGCAAAGGTGGTCGTAGTGAGCAACCGAGTTAGACTCTCAGGTGGTTTTCACCAACGACGTCAAGAGACGTTGCCAGTTGCCAGAGTGCATGCCTTTTTTCACCCTCTCTATTTGGGCCACGCACTCTGACTCTCTGACTTTCTGGCTTCGGCTCGCTTTGGCTGAGAGCTAAGTCTAAACAGCTCTAGAAATTAAGGGCTGAAATGTGTAAGCCGTTAATTTATTTCGTCTTTTAACTTAAAACCATCATCATCTTCATCTACTTCCTCTTTTGCACTCGGCTTTTCATCCAATTATCGGTTTCTTTTTCTTTTCTATAATTATCACTGTCATTATTTTCTCCATTTTTTGTAATCAAAAATAATAGTTTAAATTTTTTTAATAAAAATTTGTGCTTTCACATAAATATATGCAGTAATTTTTAAATTAAAAATTATTTGAATTTGAATTTTAGCGGGAGAGTGACGTAGTACTATATCCGGTTGCGCAACGCCATCTTACAGTGAATTCAAAAACTATTCATGTTTATTCCGTCAATGCAAGCTTTTTAGAAAATTTTAAATTTTTAAATAAAGATATAAAAACCAAATATTGATCAGGCAGCATAAAAATTTGATCTTAAAAAATCTAGTAATTTAATTTTATATTCAGTACGTAATTATCAATTTTTAATTATACTTTAAATAAAAATTTGCGCATCCACATAAATATATACAGTTGTTATAATAAAAAAACAAGTTTGTGTACAAATGTCAGAAATTTGGGAAAATTAGTCACTAGAACTTAATCTCGACGTGTTTACTAAGTACATTTATCACCAATTCATATAAAATTAAATACTTTATAATCAATAAATAAGTATTTGTCAAAACAATTAAATATCCAAGATTAATTATCAATTATTTTTGTTATAAAAAGCATGTTAATAATTGAAATAATACTCTGGTCAACAATTGGTGTTGTAAATTATCCAATGTACCTAATATTAGTATGGCTTCGGCTATTGATATAAATATGAGTACTGAAGATAATATTGTATCAGAATACAGAACAACTAACAACAATACTGAAATTATTAACATGTCAGTGAATAGATTAACTAATTTTCAAACTAATATAGATTTAAAATAAAAGTTATTTACAAATTTTGTAAGCATAATATTACTGGTCAATATTTGGAACATATGCGGTCAATATTTAGTAAGTAATGGTCAATATTTATAGCAATCGGCTGTAGCGTTAATTATTACAATTAAATGTTTACTATTATGTATTTTATAAACAAAAGTATTTTAGTTTGCAAGTTAAAACTATAAAAAAGCATAACAGTCGTTTCAGCTGATCAACTCTTCCAATAAATTTACAAATAATCTATTTATGTTCATTTTATCTAAGCTGGTCGATATTTGAAGCATTTACCCTGTTAAAATTATAATTTTTAATATTAGCAAAAAATTTATGCTTGTTTAAAAATGAGTGAAAAATTTTTTAAAAAATAATTTTGAAGAATTTATTTGAAATTTGGAGTAAAATTGAATTTTTCAATAAAACTTTGAATTAAATTAATAGTTATATTTGTTTTTGTAAATTAAAAATTTTTAATATTTTGTTTTAAGATATCAATAAAAAATTCAACTAAATTTTTTATCAAAAATACTACTGGTCAGTATTTAAAACGTAGGCGGTCAATATTTAATAAGTAAAGTCCAATATTTGTAGCAATCGGCTGTGACGTTAATTATTACAATTAAATGTTTACTATTATGTATTTTATAAACAAAAGTATTATAATTTGTAAGTTGAAACTATAAAAAAAATTTTAAAAGTTATCGAAATTTATAAATACTACAGTGCGCTCTCTGAAACAATTTGAAGATTTTTGAGCTGAAAAATGATCTAATTGGTAAATTTTTTAGCCTTCTTCTGGACTCAAAAACTGAAGAAAGTTAAAAGAGGTCTGCAAGATCAATCACTTTTCTGATTTTTACGCAAATATATCAAAAATATTATCGGATATTTTAATTTTCCATCTGATTAACTCGGAAAAATTTTTTTTTTAAAACTATAGAATTTTTTAACTTATGAACGGATTGTGATACTAGTAGAACTAGGACATACTCTTGTAGAGAATTAAAGGCTCTACCAAAAGGTCTCTGGTAATTTTTTGATAAATTCACTCTTTCAAAAGTTATTTGAAATCAAAGTTGAACTTTCCAGAAATGTTAAGATTTTTTTACTTTTTTGGAAAATCTACAACAGTGATCAAATTTTTTGATTTTAAATTTAAAATTTTTAAATGGCATGTTTGACATTTATAGTACATTGTCTCGTTCTAGTTTCACAAAAAATTCAAAAGCTTTGTTTTTGAAGGAGTCTATGCGAATTTATGACTTCAGTGGGTAGCTCTTTCTATCTTGACGGTTTTAATTTCCTCAATTCATAATAAAAAAATTAATTTTCATGAAAATTTAACATTTCTATAATCCATACTAAAATAATAATAATTTAGAGCCTCAATCATGAGCCGTCCATTTAAAAAAGAGAAACATGATAATTAACGAAGCTCATACGAAGCTTTGAGCCCGGAGGGATATTAAAAAGTTTGTTTACGTGAGGCAGCCCGGTTATTAAACTTGAATCATCGAAGCGGCTTATGTAAATTACTCATTATGTGGTGGCGTTCTGTTTCCACGATTTTATTACTGAGACTAGCAGGCGCGAGGGAAAACCGTTTTAATTGGAATGTAAATTGTACTGATGCTTTTTTCTTTGGCTCTGGTTGCTTTTCACCAAGATAAATTCGCCTCCGCAGTATCCGAGAAAGACTCTGATCAATTTATGATTTGAATAAAACCCAAAAGGTCCAAGAGTTAGTTTTTCACCTCAGGCAGGCAAGGAAGAAG